>JAAMXU010002147.1:0-54623 GCA_019693545.1 Chaetoceros muelleri
GGTAATGAATGTGCTCATCATGCACAGTTCGATGCCTCACCCACATGAGTTTCCCCACCTTGAACCAGATGTACGATTCGTAGTGTTGGCAGCACTCATCAGGCGTCACTCCGAGTTTCTTGATGATATCCTCAGGGGCATCGGTTTTGTCTCCGTTCAGGAGCCATTCAAAGAAGACACCTTTATCTCTGACAAACACGTCACGTTGCTGATCAGAAACAGCGAACATAGAGGCAAATTGTCGTCTTCCTTGTTTGAAGATTCCAACCAACTGATCTCTGGCACGTCCCTTGGGGTCGTTTGAGATGCCAAGATGCTCAAAGATCTCCATCTGGAGCTTCTTAAGGATTGTCACGATGAAAGTTCCGTTTCCCATGAATGTTTCAATAGCCGAGAAGGTCTTGGTCTTGGTATTGACCTTGGTTGGTTTCTTTTTGGTACTTTTCTTGATCGTGATGTCCACCGTCGGTGGTTCATCTCCTTTGTCCACCTTTGGAGGAACAAAAGGGATCAGTGGAGTGAGTCCGGATTCACGATCACCTTTCAGTGTGGAACCTTGGCTGGAAGATTTCTTCTTCTGGGCACTCATCTTGATTTTTGATTCAATCTTTGTCGATTGGTTTTTTTGAACTTGTGGTCTCGCCATGAGTTTTTTACCGTTACTTGGAACCTTACTTTGTAGGCTCCCTGCTAGTTCACACAACAGCTTTCGGGCATAACAGTAAATTACTGTGCCAAGGTCGACTCTCGGTTGTGGAAAAGGGAAAGTAAACAGATTAAAGAAAGGAGAATAATTGAAGTTCATTCAATTAAAAAGGAAATTATAAACTTAGGTGTGTTGTAGATAAAAAAAGATTAGATACGTGATGTCCAACGGACGATCGCCGTAGCTAATAAAAAAAGATACTACTACTGATGGGTACTACGTACAATAAACGTGTGGCGAGTTAACCGGCAGGTTAACCGCTAAATAGGAAAAAACTACCTTCACATATTTATCGTCGTAGCGCATCTATGTCAAAGTGCTTTGCAAGTTAATCGATTAGTTTTTAAGCACCCTCCCACCCATCCAAGGGACACACCTTGGCGGAATGGAACGGATTTTCCTAGTAAACGTCCATTTACCACCAATCGTCTAGTATAGGTTAATTGTTGTTTTGTTCAATTAGCGGTCACTGAAGGATGAAGTGAAGTACGGTACTGTTGTGGTGAACCTGAGAGCCACTGTTTGCTTCTCTATGGTAAAAAAATAGAAAAACAAATTAATTGACAAATTGTTAATGTTAACAGTTTGGAATGATAGAATTGTGCTGTATTCATTGTCTCTCTCCAAACAGAACAAAAATAAAAAATCGACAATTTACATTTGAATAAATAGATGGAAAGCAAAAATGAATGAACGAAAGAGGTCACAATTTGTATGGATGACACCAAGGTGATGCCTACAACAGAAATCCACAGAATCATGTTAATTTTTACTATGAATCGTATTCACCTACATTCTTTCTCTGCAGAAAAATATTTGGAGTTGGTAGGAAAACCTTGTCGGTGTCCCTTACCTTCTTAAGAACCAGGAATGGGCAGTCAGTGTTGGTGTGGTGTAAATGTACGCACTTGAAGAGCAAACTGGTATTATATGTTGTCATCACATTATTATGGGGTATTGTTTTTTTCTTTGACTTTTCCGCCAAGAACTCAACTGGGAGAAACCATGTCATTTTGCTTGTTGATATATAGTCTATCATTATCTGTCCATTAAGCTGACTTTCTATTCTTCATCGTCATACTTTTCAATCTCTTCATTTCTTATCCATCGATTGTCTACCATTACCCACTTGAAATCTCTAGAGTTCCTGTAGTCTTCTTCACGATGAATAGATATCTGCATTCGGTGAAAATCAAACCTATTTTCGGAATCAAATGTGACATTTCCACTTTCCTTCACAAAAGTCTCACTTACAACTCCTCCTTCTTGGATCATGCGACTTCTCTGAGCCACCCTAGCCCTGTATTCATTTCTCATAATTACATAATGTTTGCGCTTAAGATACATTCTAAATACAGAATTCAGAATAGTTGCAGCAGCAGCTTTTATTCTTCCACGCATGAGTTCTAATGCCTCAAATGCATGTTGACGAAGAAATACTTTTGTCTTTCCCATCTGAATACCAATCTCCATTAAATCTAATTCTTGCTTCTTTTTCGATGCAATTGGCATGCTGTAACTAGGAGAGGCAATCGGCGTAGACCACTTATTTTGTTTCTTTAGTTTTCCCGGGCTGACCCATGTATTTTGCGGTGGTGGGGTGTTTTCATCGCCGTTCGAAGTTGCGTTGCTTTCTTTGGACGAGAGTAATCGCTTTGCCAAAACAGAAATTAGAATTTTACACTCCTGCTCTGCATTCAGCGTCTTTTGAGGTGGAGCATATGTATTGCTTTTTCTTGCAGAACGAGAGCGATTGGTATTATTAGGAACAAAACCACCATGAAAGCCAAAACCAACAGGAGAAGAAAAAGTAGAACTTGCATCTTTACGCCGAAGCTCCAATTCTTTCATCGCCAATACTTGATAACGCTGAACAAAACGATCGTGCAAATATCTTTGAGGATATCCTACACGGGACACACGGACTGCTTCCAAGATACCTGCGCACCGCAACTGATCTGCGATAACAGCGGAATCAAAATTATCAGGTTCCAGCCTATCGTTCGGTTTTAGGCATCTGATATAATGGGGTGAGGTAGAATCAATTCGCTTACGAAGTAGCTGAAGTTGCGATGAAAATTGCCCACCCACAGTGATTCTTTTCAAGGAGTTCTGTTTGAATACCGTTCTCTTTGATGTATAGTCTTCCATGTTCTTCGAATCGCTCATGACATCCGCTAAAGACCTTAGGAAATCGTTTTGACTAGAGTGAAGGAGGTCATCGATTTCTTTCGGTAGTTCATCTTTATTCTTTTCCAGGAACCCATAAGTATCATACTCAACTGGACCTGCATAGTGATGAATACTGAATGCACCATGTGCCATTTGCCTTGAACTTGAAGAGAATGCATTGCCCTTTCCATTGCGTCCTCCACCACACTTTTGGTAAAGCAATTGCGCAAAAGACTGGTCGGTGCATTGCGTCAAAAAGGATTGTTCGTCCAAAATACTAAGAACTCCAGACCTTTTCTTATCGATCAAATCAAGAACATATTGATTGTCAGGAAACGCAATAAAGTTCCATTGAATTCCCTCTCGTTCATATTCAGCCTGCTCGAGCTTGAAAACAAATTTATTGAACTGCTGCTGAAGTGACTCGTTACAGTAATTGATACAGAGCTGCTCAAATGAGTTCTTTCCAAATGATTCAAATCCAAAAATATCCAAAACTCCAATAAATGCTGCTGGCGGTGTTAGATATTGAGACTCGTTATCATTAGGACTTTGACTGTGTTCACCGTTTATGCAATTATTGATGCGCTGGACTAGGTAGGTAAACAGAGCGCCGTATGAAGCTTTAATTAAAGCTTCTTTTGCTTTGATTGATTGATCTAAG
Organism: Chaetoceros muelleri; assembly: GCA_019693545.1. NCBI lineage: Eukaryota > Bacillariophyta > Thalassiosirophyceae > Chaetocerotales > Chaetocerotaceae > Chaetoceros > Chaetoceros muelleri. The sequence goes on from JAAMXU010002147.1 coordinate 3,543, forward strand.
AACAGCTTCTTGACGACCCTTTCACCTCCGGCTTCTATATTGACACAGCACAACGCTTCTTCAAGTGCTTCACTTGTGACTCCAAGTAGTTGCAATGCTGGTTTTAAGGAAGGATTGCTGGAATCTAATTTACAGCCATCAGAGTCTTCGGTGAAAGTAATGTTTGATAAATGAAGCAGCGAGCTGACAATGCGAAAAATATCATACTGAACAGAAGAGTCAAAGCCCATGGTTGTCATAGCTTTACGTAGTGCAGCAAATGTAGTGTCATCCCGAACACCATCTCGCCTTTTGTACGTTTCTGATGGCGAAGTTGTCATGACGAAATCGTGAGGATTGTGTCGTCCAAGAAACAATTCCTTTCTTTCCGCACTGGAAGCTCCCGAAAGTAATTCATAAAAGATGTGGTAGTTCCTTTCCCCTTCCGCTTGATTTATTAGTCGCACTTTTTCCAATAGGTAAGAATCTACGCTAGCACCAACAAGTTTACCAGTGGAGGTGAACTTGATCTCAATAAATTTTCCAAATCTCGAAGAATTGTCATTTCGAATGGTCCTAGCATTTCCAAATGATTCGAGGATCGGATTCGATTCTAATACTTGCTGCTCAATATTACTACCACGAGCGCCGGGACTGGAATTCAATGTTCCTACATCCTGTGGAGGAGGCGAAGAGAAATGTTGCGGCCTCGCATTCCACCTGCTAGAGACTTGTTTCTTATCAGATCTTTTAACATTGCTCCTCTTACTCAATGCCGCCAAATATTTCATGATAATCTTTGTTGTGACAGTTTTACCTGCTCCTGATTCACCACTTACAAGGATACTCTGATCCCGTGCAACGTCAAGTTCCTCCGCGTCACTAGTTCCATCCTCCATAGCTCTCATCATGGCACGATAGGCATTATCAGCAACCGCATACACGTGAGGAGGAAGAGACCCTCCTTGTCCATTATTAGTTGTCAGTGTACCATTCACAATACCTTGACCACGCTCACAGTAACGCCTCATCAGATCATCGCCGTAGATATTCTTAACATCCTTGAAAGGATTGAGAGCCAAAAGAATAGGACCTGTCGCCGTATATATTTCATTCATCGCATAACGAGAGCGAAGACAGTAAACGACTGCCGGTTCATGCAAATGTGTCAAGTTTGTCAAATCACTGGGTATTTTAGAGTCGTTATGAATCGACTTAGCATCCCCTTGGTTTCTGTTGTCTTCCGGACGGTTCTTTGGCTGAGTTACATAAATGGACCATTTCGATTTTGGCGTGGATGTCATGACAGGTTGCGATATTTGACGATGTTTCTTTTCGGGTATGACAGTAAAATCAGGCCATGAATTGGCCATGACAATGACATCGCCAAAAACTGATTTGACAGAGCTTTGGCCGAGTTCGTCAATAGAATCTTGACATCCAGGTATCATAGAAATTGGAATGTCAACAGTTTGCCCATGAAATTCACTCTCCAAATCAATTATTACAAGAGACACTACAGCAGGTGTCTTCGTGCGAGAGGAAGAGCCTTCCGCCATTTTGGTTGGAGATTCAGGATTGGGAGCCATGCCTTTACTCTTGAGTTGATTGCGCCATGCTGGTGCCCTGTTATCTTCACTTTCTGGGGCGGTGTGTTTTCTCGACGATTCCTGTTGTGCAGAATTGCTAGTAAACGCCTCATTGTTGACCAAAAGTGCCTTTACCCATCCCCACTTTGCAGGAGTGGTCATATTCGCCAGTCCGCCACTGGACGCAGTGGATGCCGAAGTAGAGGCATCGTCACTAATCATATTGCTACAGTTGTTGGATGGTGTATTGCCATTTGCACCACCAAAACTATTGGAACTCTTGCGAAAAGACGGTGTCTTTTTCAAGAAAGCACTTGCATTTCCAGATACATTCCTTTTAAAACTAGGCGTTCCAAATTTGGACGTGTCGTCAGTTCCTTCATCCTTGTTTCCATCCTGAATGCTAGAACTACTATAACTCTTGCGAAATGACGATGTCTTTTGCAAAGAAATGGTGCCAGTATTTCCAGAAACATTTCTTTGAAAACTAGGTGTCTTACGCAAGGGTGTCAGAGGGGCACCCCCCGAAGAAACAATGCCAGAATGACTCGCACTGTTACTTTGACTAACACTGCCACTGGCATTACTAATATTGGATGCCATGGACCCGTAGATCGGTTTAGGATTCAACACATCTCGAATGAGAGAATGTCGGACCCAAACGTTGCACTGATCTCCAGATTCGTGAGGCATTTGTTCGTTTGTTTGGTTATCGTTCTTTGTTTTCCCTTGGCTTAGGCTCTTTGTGAAACTCGGCCTCTTTCGCTCCTTGTTCTCGTCCAAGGACTGATGCTGTTGTTCTTGCTGCTGGTCTGAGTCTTGCCCAAAACCAGGGACAACCAAACTTCTCTTGTTTGTAGGAGCGAGGAAATTCACCGATGAATCACCCAAAGAAGTGAATCCCGTGGTATTGCTGGAGGACAAAAATGACTTGAGTTGGGAGGAATTGTTACTGGTTCGTCCACGATTAGGAGGAGGAAACGGTAGCTTCCCAACTGCTGAGCTGTTACGGTTAATCTTGTAAATGCTGCTGCTGCTGGTACTACTATTGCGATGATTTTTTGGGGAAGGAAGAGTTGTATCCTTCTTGTTAATGTCGTCGTCGTTGTTATTGTTGCTACTAGTAGTAGCAGTAGTAGTATTAGCATTAGTAACAGTAGTACTTTCTCCTCTACTACTACTACTACTACTATTAGCAGGAGTGTTGTTGTAGTACTTTGCTACTGGACGCATTTCAACTTTCAACCAATAGGACGACGGGAAAAGTTATCCGGTAGGTACGAAGAAGTTGTCTTGTGTGTATTATGTATCCGGTCTTTGGAGCTATTTGTTGAAATGTTTGATGGGATCCAATTTTGAATTTCCTCCTATCTTGCATACACAAGTTGCTTGAAAATGCCTCCTCTTTTGAGGGTACATTACTGTAACTTATCATGTGTCTAAAATATATATGGAGTGTATCCCGTGTGAATAAAAGGAAGCAAGCATACAGGCATCGGATAAAGTGGAATATTTGGAACCACGGCCGTGTCTAATAGGCCCTTTATAAAAAAAATAGTTGGCTGGACTGCGTGTGGAATGTATGTACTGTAGGTACTAATATTGTACGTAGTAGGGAATGTTGGTAGTCTTTACTCGGACACTATTGTAGCTAGCTAGGATGCAGTGGTAGCTATTGCAGTGCACATGTTCAACACAAAAATACCCCGTCATTATTTTATGTTTATAAAAATATACCATTGTATATCATATACCGAGTACTTTTTATGTTTTCTTCTTCAACAATTTAACACATGAATGAATCCAACAAACAACGACAATCCACTTATAGGAACAAAAGATGAAAGGTAATGGACCACCAGCTATCAACTGATCAACAAACCAACCAACCAACCAATCGACATTTACCATTCATTGTTCTCGACTTCGTCATTGGCAAAAATGTCATCAGATGCCGAAATATTCAAGCACGTGGCTGCTAATTCAATACTCCTTGCAACATGTGCTATAGAATATCTGTTGTCAAGCCCAAGAATGAATTGGAGTAACTCCAGTCTCAAGCATGGAGAATGCATCGTTTTGAGAATGGCATGGATCTCTTTTAAAAATTCAATACCCTCAAAATTTGTATGAGAAATTGCGTGACGAAGCTGCTGAGAAAATCTTTTTCGGTTGCTGATTGCCTTGTTGGAGACAAAGGCCATGAAGCTACTGTTGTGTTCTGTGGCAATTTTCAGATCGCCCTGTGCAGCTGTCAAATCTCGCCATGATGCCAAACGAAATGCAACAGAATGTTCACTTTTTTCAATCCACTCGTCAATAGAAGCAGCAGCTTCGAGAGCCCGTTTGGATGCAGCGCCTGTTTGAAGGGATTTTAGTACCTCAGCGGCACCAAGAACGGCTAAGAGTCCATCGGAGTTTGTTGCAGATCTGAGTCGATCGGTGTCCAAGGGAGGAGGAGGGGGTGGTGCAGGTATGGACGATGGTTTTCTGCCAAGGACTTGAGTATTAATGTCACTGTATAGGGACATGAAACTGATCTGTTTGGCCAGACGGCGACATTTGGGTTTTGCAGCGGTGGGTGAGGAGGAGGAGGAGGAGGAGCAGGAGGAACGGGCATCATCATCCTTTTGGATAGGGTGGTGATGGTGGGAGGATGAATCATTGCTGTCGGTACCTTGTTTGCATCTTGATGCAACAAGAGTATAGAGTATGAGCAATTGCCTTGATGTGTTAAAGTCTCCTGTGTGTGTTTGTGTGTTTGTGATTATACGGCACAGTACATTAGTGGGGAATGAAGTGCATTGTGAGGAATCATAAAAACGCACAATGTTCAACACTGTTCTAGAGTGACATTATTGCTTACCAGATCGCACAGCGGCGCATAATCCTTCATTGACAATACCCTGGAGTTTATTTTGATGTTCCTCAGTGGATAAACGTGACTCATCAAGCGTTTGTGCTTGGTGATCTTCCAACATGGCATCCATCAGCAAATGAGCGACACTTTCATCTGTTGCACCAAAGCCACCCGCAAGCCTTGCACACTCTTCTGATGTAAGGACATGACGGATGTTATCATCGTCCAAATCTAGTAGCTCTTGAAGCTTTTGATGGAAATGCTCCTCTGACATGGACGTCATGGTTGTTTTGTGGCGCAAATATGGATTCTGAAATGGATTGAGGGAATTTGCCATGGTAGATAACAATTGTTGCTGCAACTTTTCTGTCAAAACTCTCGTACCAATATCAGGATCTATGAGAAGTAGAGGCATGGAACGAACAGATTCTTTTCCAAACACGGCGCCAAATCTTGCTCGTAATCTAAGAAGAGATGTGAGGTCTCCAAAAGTGGCAGTTCTACAAAAGAGAGCAATTGGTAACCCAAGACCTTCATCAAAGCTTCGTTCGTCTCCTGTCCCATTGATAATTCGTCCTGCACCACCAACACGACAGAAGACTTCATTGTACGGTAGAGTATGGAACCCACCCTTGATTATCTTGCCAAGAACCTCTATCGATCGTCAATGAAACATGAAAGAACAAAAGGGAGTTGGTTAGAGAGAACATTGATAAAGTGGCCATTGCATGGTTTCCAGAACTTACCATAATCTTTATCGTACACATAGGAATGGTTGTTTGATCTCAATTTACTAATGGGCACTAATGCCTCTTCCCTTCCATTGATTAGTTCTCCCGATGGACTGATGTTGAACTCAGTCTTTGCAGCATATCCACTGGGCCATGCCCAGGAGTTCGTTCGCTTCGCCGCCATATCTTCATTTTCTTCTGAAGAAAACACAGTCGGTAGAGCAAATATTATTCCCGTTGTGTATTCTCTTGTCGATCCATAACATCTCATTTTCAATCCAAGTGGGGGTAACAATGAAAGTGACGTGTAAAAAGAATTGTACTCAGCATTGCATTCTGCATATTTATTGATCTTTTCAATCTTGGATGCATGCTGAAAGTCCAATGGATGTAACCATCTTTGAGCTTTTCGACCTTTTTTTATTTGAAATTTTTGAAAAAACAATGACATCTCCGAGTTTTTTATGGTCTTTACGCAACAATTTTGATGTAGGAGCATTTCTACGACTTCATGTTCTGCTCTTGACATCGAATTCCAAACTTGTATGTTGGGTGAAGCTTCTTCAGGCCCTTCGCCAACCTTCCACTCATAGGGATTGGATGAAAACAAATCTGAAAAGTCATCGTGAGACTCGAGATCCAACGGAGGCAATGGGTCAATCTTGGGAGTGAAGTTTGCAATGATCACTTGCGGTCTGGCCCTCTGTGTAGACCGCATAGGTTGTGTACTATGGGGGATTGTATCATCATCGTCATCGTTATCGACTTCCATTGTACTGACGCTGTGATGATCTTCATGATGATGGATCATATTGCGACTAAGTTGAGGATTCTTGTGTTGATAGTCATCACTTTCATCGTACGACGAAGCAATCGAGGAGACAGATGGATGTTTTGGAACAGCATGATGTTTGTTATTGTGGCTACAGATATTTGGATCCGACTGCCTTTCGTGATGATTTCCATGAATAGACTTGTTGAATGCATTTGTCGATACGATTGGAGAAAGTGCATCATTTTCCATTCCTTTGGATTTCACGGTACTACTACCACAAGTGGTGCTAGTGGTATCGGAAATGTGTGAGGCATTGGACTTGGATCGTGACCTGCTACTGTTCTTGTTACTGTTGATACTGTTGTTATTGTTGTTCCCATGTGTTTGAAGTTGATCAGTAACTGTTTTCTTTTCCTCTTGTGCTACATGAACACGACGAAGATGATCTCGAAATACAATAGAACGAGCTGACTCATGATAGACAATGGTTGCCTTTTCAAGAGTCGATTCACCATGCATCTGCTTGTGCTTATGCTTTGACTCTACAACAACTGGCATTGTATGTTTGTGAAGTGACTGTGACGATTCTTTTCGCTCATGATGATCATGTTGAGACTCGTGATTACTGTCAAAGGCAAGAAAGGAAAAGAGAGACACAATCTGTGAAGGATGATGTGGATGAGAATGATTCGAGGACATGATGCACTCTGGAGTAGTAGTAGTTGTTGTTGTTGTTGTTGTTATAGTAGCAGCAGCAGCAGTATCACTTTCTTCTTGATTGTAATGGTAAATGAGATCAATTGCACCTTGAATGACAAATGGATCAAGAGTCAAGTCACAACTGTAGTCAGTGGTAGCAGCAGTAGTAGTAGTAGCAGCAGTACAAGGATGGATATCGTGAACGTTGACACTATTGGATGATTCAATAGTCGCCAAAGCAAATGACGATTGTAATAATTTGGTCTTGTAGCAGTCAGAATTCCCAAGGGTGTCCCAGGTTTGCTTGTAATGAAAATCAGCTACAAAATGCGATAGAGAATGAGACGTCTCACTAACAGTACTAGTATTAGTAGCAGAAGGAGCAGTGCCAGTAGTATATTCTGATCTAGACCAATGCAATGGATGATTCTGAAACAGTAACGATCGAATACCCCCTGGACTTGAATACGAGGGACAACAATAGTAATGTTTGCCTTGGTGCTGACACTTTTGAACAAATGTGTAGCAATAATGGTAACGTGTTTTGTTCTTTTGTTCCTGATGCTCTGTCTTCGTCTTTTGCATCAATGTAAGAACGAAAAGCTTGGAGTCAATTTGGCAAGCCTCCCTCGGTCTGTCTCTATGTTCTTGAGTAGTAGTAAAGATGATGGCACGTTGCCTATTTATCTCCTTTATTTATTTCTTCTTGTCCCAGAAGTACTGCCAATACCCTTCTTCTTGAGCACTTGCAATCGAGAAAATAAAAAGAACACACCTCTTTTACTACTGCACAATGTAAAAAGTAGAAGACAAGAGATAGATGGAGACTATAAAATGACTGTCTGTCTTGAGAATATCGTCTCTAGCTAGGGAATCAATGAATGAATGAATCAAGTGTAATATAGATTTTGTTTGATTAATTTCAAGGAAATTTAACACAATGTGTGTTTGTTTGGTATTCTGCTTTTTATTATGTGTGTTGTTAGATGTGTGTGATGTTCCTATCCATCATATCTGCGTACGACTACAACAGTACGGTACGTACTCCATAATGGATTGTGTCTCACGATTGTTCCCGTGCAATTTTTGATGATTGACTGATGTCTGAAGGTCAGCTGCTCATTGCCATTGATTGCTCCGAGCCCAGAAGGGGGGGGGTGTCAGGTAGCTACAAAACGTGCAAGTACCTCGTACAAGGAGATCCTACAGCACTACAGTACCACCCAGTTACAATAGTACTGCCCAGTAGTACAGTACTCTATGTACAGTACATATGTACTGTACCCTGGTACCAGTTATATATGGTGTCCGTCTGGCCGCGGGGATCGACGTCGTCATAGGTTACTAGTCCATCAAAAATAACAGTAAACAAATCAGTAACAAATCCCATCTTTCCATATTACTCCGTATAATATAATATAAACAAAGAAACAAACCAATCAATCAAATAAATGAATAGATACATGAGTAAAAAACAATGAATACACCATTGAATGAACAGGATGACTCAACCAGATCAGCGACAATAGAGACGTGTTATTTTTATGAGCAATTGGGAGCACCGACGCTTCTCTATCGACACCACCAATCGTCGTCGTCGTCAAGAAATTGTAGTTATGATGCTACTACTGCAGATGCAGCTGAATATAATCCACAGATAAGAGGTACATTTCATAGCTGGCAGCAGGGCAAAGGGGAACTGGAAGATTTGAATTTCAGTCAAGCCAAAATTTATGCGGGTAACATTTATGATTGGGTCAATCGATCAAATCGTGCTCGAATGATTCGATGTTTTCCAAACACTTTGGGGAGGAGTTATTATGCAACCGTTGCGGATGAGGAGGTACTGAGACAAGAATTTGACAATCTTTCCTCTTATCACAAGTTTCCTGCAGATGAGGAGTTTCAATCATTCTTGTTCAAACGAGAAGAAAAAGAAAAAAAGGGGAATAAAGATGGTTGTTCATCGTCCAAGTCGAAGGATGAATCCTTGCAGCAAGGCAACTTCAACCTGAATCAAAAACGATTTGAAACATTGAAGTGCATCATGGACCGTCGCATGAAAAGGGCCTATGCTTTGCCTCGAGGTGGCTTATCGGCTCCATTTTCGGAGAGAGAAATACGGGTATCTTTGGGAATACGAGAAGAGGCTCTTTCTTTGTCGAGACGCCACGAACAAAGGTCGGTGACTCGCGCAACCATTCCTACTTTTGCCATGGAACCCTTGCAAGACATGCCTTTTTATTATGGTAATTGTTTGGCTTTGTTGCCAAATCGTGCATGCTCCAAGATGTCCTTGGGACGACCCAATACGAATGTGGTGTGGCTTTTCTATTCCAGGGGACAAAGTCTAGCTGTGTCACCCATTGACTTTGGACAAGAAGTCGTCCACCACAATCAGGATCAAAATCGAAAACAACCACATCATGGTCATCCTCGTCGTCATTCCAACTGCAACGCCAACAAGGTCACTCAAGTCGATGTGGGGGCGAGAATTATGCAAGTGCAAGGTTGTTTTGATGCTCACTCTCTTGATACAATACCGGAAAAGACCTTGACGATAGTAAGAACGTGCAAGGATTGTATTGTAGTGGAATGCGACATGAAGGCCAAAGGCCAAAGTACATCCTGCTGTGACACAAGTGAATCGGACATGGAAGAATCTGAATTGGCATGTGCCGACTCATGTCACCTGACAAAGATTGCAACGTTATCGTATCATGACAGTGATGGGAATGGTATGGAACCTATACATGTTGCAACAAGACAGCAAAATTCAACCATGTATGGAGGGAGTATGTTGCCAACTTTTGCCACTCTTTGTAAAGCCACAACGGATTTGGTCATGGGGGAATGTGGTCCATGCACAATTTATCATACAACTTGTAATGGAGATGACATTCAATCACGGCGTCATGAGATTGTCAATGTAGCCTCTATTTCACAGATTCATTTCTCTCATATGCATCCAATGGTTTTGTGGAGTGCAGCAAGATCAAAAAGAAATCATGAGCTGTATCTAGGGAAGGCATATTACAGAAGACCGACCATTGGGTTTGGTCATTCTTTGCATTCCATAGATTTGCGATCTGACACGGCTAGTTTTGTTTGGAGCCAGTCAGAAGATGAATACATGCCTGAAAATATGCATTCTATCAGTGGTATCCTCGTTGATGAATGCAATCCATTTTCTTTGTATGTTTCTTCCTATTCATCAGGGAAGATGTATCATGTTGATGCACGGATGCCTGCCAGAACGTTGTGTAGTTGGCACTTGCCTGGTATATGCAGCGAGGAAAGAATGTATAACTCGCCATCCGGTATCTATGGATCTGGTTCACTTCTCACGAAACCAATCCTTGATTCAGGTTTGAAAAATAGCAACAATGTGCCAATTTTGGGAGTTAGTAAAGAGCCAAATGCATTTGGTTTCCATTATTACCAAAAACCATCGAACCTTGCTTATTTTCAGACAAGGAATCTCGAAAAGGTGGCAGGTCATGGATTGGATCCTACAGGCACATTTGCCGAGAGTTCCTTCTTTGCTTTACCAGTCGTTTCTGAAAGTATCTTTACAACCGGAATTGCTGCCTTCTATCAACCACTGAGTTGCCTGGTGGACGATGTAAACAGTTTCAAGTATGATTATGAGGATGAGTTTGCACTTTGTGTGATTTGTGCCAATTCACTTGGCAATTTGTATTCCTACACACTGGCTGCCTGTCCACAGGATAAAGAAGGAAAAGCTCTGCCGGTAACAGGTGGCCCACTTGGATCATGTGCTGTTCCAGTTCCTCAAGCTGCAAATAGAGAAGAGATCAGTCATGATTATCCTACCACCTCACTCTGCTGGACACTTGGCAATTCGTATCCAAATCAAACTGATACGAAATATGAACCATACGAGCTTCCTCCTACTCAATACGAGGTGTTGGATCCAATACGCACATCACAAATGTCTACTCGAATCTCAAGAAAACGTGTATTAGAATTGACTCATCCTTATCCCAGAATGCACATTGGTCCCTTGAATAAGTCCCCACCGCAACGAAGGTCGCTGGTAGCTTACTTTCCCTCCCAGAAATCCAGGGGAAACATCCGACGGAGTCGAAGCTATCCTATCAAAAAACCTTGCGAAGATTTACAAAATATTGTATCAAAGTTACGAGCGAAGCAATGTCCACAAGTGGAAAGGTCTGGATGAAAAAAATCATAAATTCAAGCTGTCTGCTCTTGCTAAATGTCAACACAAAGGAAAGAAATACTCATTGACTTCTTGCAGAACATTGTATCGAAAGTACGAGCGAAGCAAAGCTCACACGTGGAAGGATCTGGATGAAAAGGACATCACAAATTCCAGCTGTCTCCTCTTGCTAAATAATGGCAGATAATACAAATACCATTGACCTATTTTTTAAGGTTTATGAATATGGTAGTGACTGTGATTGTTCCAGAGAACCCAATTATACACTTTTGTATGGCTTTAGAAGACGACTCAAACATCCAAATCTCTTTTTTTTGAACGTTCCTTTGCAATGTTCTACTATGTCGATATCTCTGATACAACGTTTCCTTTCCCGTTTGTTGTAGTATGATTCATTATCTTCCAAGGAAGACAAAGATGAGAACGACGTGGCACTTTCGATGTGGAATGTATCAATGCCTATATCCACTGGTGCATCTTGCATTGAAACATTCCCCATGCGATTCCTAAAGAAGCAACGATACCATTTTGTTTGTAACGGAAGTCTATCATTCATGTTATCATGTCCATCATTCCCATAAAGTGAAGTGAAGGTAGATGAATGGTCCAACAACATTGTTTCATGCAAATTATCGCCAGTGACATTGCATCTATCCACAGGATGATCATTGTCATATTCGAGACTATCATTGTCATTCTCTGGCAGTATTACGGATGCCATGTCTCTACCCACACATGGTTCATAGTGAAGCATAGTTTCAAAGAATGACAACCTGATGATAGATGGATCATTTCTAATCACAAATGCATCTTCTTCTGCTGCTTCTGATTCTTTGGTTTTCACATTTATCTCCTCACAATGCACCATTTCCAAAGGATGACAGGTGTATAGTTCCAACCCTTCAAAATCTGCCCAGGATCCATCCTCATCATTGTCGTCGTCGTCGTCACTGTCCTGATCTCTTGTTGGCAGTACGTGTTTCTCTTTTCCTTCTTCTTCTTCTTCTTGTTCCAAATATCCATTTGTAAAAGATGAGGAACTAAATGTTTCAGGGTAAGATGTTGCTGCAAATTGATTGGAATCATCATCGTCACTGGAATTATCGTCATGAGTACTACTTTTACAATCACTGTAACTTATCATCGTCCCAAACGAATCCGTATCGTGTCGAAACTCCATATGAAACGAAGAATAACGACGAAGCATTGTAACCGCAGATAACAGCAATATGAAATCAAGTTATATAATATCCAATGATAATGGTTTTGATATTTTATGTGTCAAGCAAGATTCAAATGTATGCATGCATATACCTACTTGATCAGTATTATACATGCATGAATGCTTGTGTAGGGTGTCTCTATCTATGAATGCAAGGTCTCTAGCAGATAAAGAAGAAGAAACAAACGTATCTTTTGTGAGTCGCTGTCTGCGGTCCCTGCAATAAACACAAAGGAACACAAGTACCATCCAACCAAGGAAGCACGTAAACTTACAATCCCTTTTCTGATGACGTCCATGTATGTCTCACTCTTGTTGTTCACTACGGTAGTTATCGCTATTATCTCTTGCTCGCCGCTCGTTCTTTACACCTCATCAGCAGTTCTAATTCTGTAATTGTTAGTCAGTTAGTAGTAACTAAGTAGATACTCTATAACGAGGATTCTACTGCTCATCTTGCTGGTTTCTTTCTTTTGGCTCCTCATACTTTGTCTTTTATTCTTTTGTATTTCCTTGTTGTAAATTTTACAGTAACAGGAAAAGGAGATGAAAGATTCTTTTCTTTCTTTTCTGTACTCTTCTCACTTCTCACTCTCTCTAGAGAGAGAGAGTAGAGAGAATAATTTTATGTGTCCCGTTGATGTGACTTCGCTTACAGTACCAGGTACAGTACCGGGTACCTCAAAAAGAAACTCACTGTCAGGTAGGGGGATCTCTAACAGCCATCCTTCACACTCTGATGACGGACCGTCAAACAAACGTTATCAGTTATCACAGCGTTATCATACGCAGCTAAAACACGCACAACTAACCGTCTGTGTAATTAGAGAGAGAGAGCAATTCAATACGAGAGTACTGTATTATTTTTTGACAATCATCATCATCTCTACATCAGTCAGTGCATCCATCCATCCATCCATCCATCCATTCAATCAATATCTACCACATGAATACATACTTACTCTCTTTTGTTTCATAAAGTTAACAGACTGTACATACACTTGATTCCAATGTCAGCGTCTTTATCTCGACGCATCACGTCGTGCTTTGCATCGAAATTATTGCTGAAAAAGACGACCCATGGTACTACTGCCGGTACTACTACTACTACTACTAGACACTTGTTCACCTCCTACTCCTACTCCTCCCGTGCAGGTACCATAATGGTCGATTGTAATAAACAGAAGAAGAAAGAGGAATCGCAGGAGGAGAAGCCTTGGACTCGTTCCACTTTTTCTCATGACATGAAAAACTATCGTTTCTTTTCGACCAAAAATGGTGAAGGGTCTACAAAGAATAATAATACGGATGAAACACATGGGGAGGAAAAGGTACAGGAAACGTCGACTATTACCAATAGTAGTAGTACTACTACTACGGTAACAATGGACGATAACAAGGCCCATGACAAGGTGGCCACGGCAGGTGGAGAAGAAGATCCGTTTGGTCTTCATTTTCAAGATTCTTTGGAAGAAGAGAGCGGAAACATCGGACCGAGGGATTCTCTCCCCCCAAATTATATTCGAGATTCTCAAACTGGAAAGTTTACTGGAAAAATTAGAGCTGAGATTTCAAAAGAGGACCAACAGATGCTCAATATGAGTCAAATTTCCAAAGATCGTCTTCTTAGACTGAGAGTGGAAGAACATATTGCCAAGGATGATACTCTTGATATTATTGCTACTAGCAGTGATGATGGGAGTTATACCATGGCGAATGTTGCTCGTCGTATCCGGGAAGAAGAAATTACTTTGAACACACTTGGAAGGAAGGTAGATGATATCCTTGAGTCGACCAGCAGTGAAGATGGAGGACCTACTGGTACTTTTACTAGCTCCACGCCACTGACTCCAGAAGAACTGGAATCATTGCATAAATTTATGCAAAAGACTTCTCCCAAGAATCAGAAAGATGAGAACCTTACCAATCTCTTAATGAAGGAATCGGAAGATCTCCTTCCAATCTCGATTGGTAGAAAATCTTCCACCAAGAGTGCAGCGGATCATGTCCCCGAAGGTGATGTCAATCCAGATCTTGATTTGGAATGGTTGTCGGCACCTGCTCAGAGAGTCATGGCTTCTGCGGATGTGGATGCAGAGGATTTGGATGATCCTTTTTCAAATCTCATGCCATCCGATTTGAATCCTGCTAAAAAGGTGAACCGTAGAAGGGCCAAGCCTATTCCCAAGGAACTTCTTCATCATAACAATCTGTCTCTCCTTCGAAGGTACGTTACTCCGGGAGGACAAATTATGAATAGAATTCAGTCGAGATTGGGTGCAAAAGATCAGCGTCAAATTGCCAGGCTCGTCAAGAGGGCGAGGCATTTGGGTTTGATTCCTGTTTTGGGTCAGTGGAAGTTTGAAGATCGTGGAAGTGTCAAGGATCCGAGTATTTATGAGGATAAGGAATGGGAACAGATGTTGATGGAAAGGGGATTGGTGGAGCGCAAGAGCCCGGCATGGGACGAAAAGAAGAAGGTACTTGCCAGCAAAGGTGGTAGCAGTGGCAGTGGCGGAAAGGTGATGAGTGGTTGGTGATGTTAATGTCGAGATGAAACGAAATACTCATGACGAAGCAAAACAACACTACAGTAAAATCTCTATCTAAGCTAACTATCTCCAACTCTACAGAGTACAGCACATGACATTACAAGCAAATTTTTATATTTTTACATGTTTCTAATACTTTATTGGATTGTATACATGTGTGTGTGTGTGTATGTATGGAACGATTTGAGAAACTATAAACATCATTGGCTGTTCAACAGTATTAGTTCAATTGTTTGGGCGTACAATAGGCACTACGCTACTTGTGCTGGAATTTCTCCTGCTTGATGGAGTGCTGGTTCTTACTCCCCGAATGGAGCTACTGCTGCTGATGCTATGCCTACTTTGTTGTAGCATCAAGCAGTCAATCTCATAGATTCTATCTGAAAATCCTTGGACATAGTCTTCCAAAGTTCTTTTGTCCTCTTCCACTAGTGTTGGTTCCATGAGTAGAGTCTCCGCAAGCAAACCCGCTGAGCGGTAACACGACCTTGCATTTTCATATTGACCAAGGAGTTGTTTGACGGCGCCATCTTTACCACACGCAAGAGAATGATTGTAAATCAACTCCTCAACGCTAACAACGTTCATCAAATCGTTGCTTTCTACCTCGCCATTGATTTCAACAACTTCTGTGCATTTTCTAATTTCCGTGTTGGCCGCATCTGCTCTTTCTAGGACTCCCTTAAATTGGCCGCTAAGCCAATTATGACTCACTTCACAACGATTCTTGAACGATAGGAACGACTCTGTTTTTGAAGATGGAGATGATGATGTAATCGAATGGCCCAATTCTTTCAAAATTTCTTGCGTCGCGTTAACCGACACCTTGAGCATAGATAAGGCTTTTATGTAACACGACAATGCTTCACGAAAATGAATTAGGGTCGTCACGTTGGATGATTCAGATACCGATTTCGTGTTGGTATTTTCTTCTTTGTCAACATCTTCTCCTGGAGAAAAGGGAAAGTTTTTCATAGCTAGATAATTAGGGATGGACTCCTCATCTTCCATAGGCATCGCGAATGGCATTTCTTCTTCCACATTGAATTCGTTATCGTCGCTTACTAAATTACTTCGCTTTGAATGACTTTGATCAGCTGATATTGCTCTCGCTCGATTAGCGCCATCACGAGGTTTTTCCTCTGTGAAATCCATGGAAGCTGAATTTAACATTGCATTCTCATTCAACAATATGAGTCTCATGGCTAGGTAGGCGCGAGTGTCACCTACATGTGCAACGTTGATGGCACGGCGTCCCACATCATCAGCCGTCGACAGAATTTTTGCAACGGAATCCAAGGTCATCTTCTCGTTCAACATGATGCTGGGTCGATTTTGAGCGAGAGAAGATTGTTTCGAAGCATCAACTAGCCCAACTAATGCCCCTCCAGTACCAGGACTTGTGCTTAACATCCCTTTTCTTACAAATGGTACAGCCGGTGGAATCATATTTCTTGTCGATAATAGAGTCTTCCCCGAAAAGAATTTCGATGCATTAGTTCTAGGAGATGAAGGAGGAGATGCGTTACCACTTAGAGCAGATACTGGAACAACACGCCTAGATGATTGCTTCCACATGTTGAGCGGGGATCGAGAAAATTGCTTTTGATCCATCTTTATTGAAGTGCTCGGCGAAACTGCTGAGTTCACAATGCCCTTCTCCACCATAACAAAGCCTCCACTGCTATCATCAGAGTGTTGGGAATTAGTCTCATACCTACCAGTGTGTTGTGTCAAGTTGTGTGCCCCATCTGTGAAAGAAGTATCGCAAGGAGATTTTAAATTTAGAGATGGAATAGCATCCATAGGGGATGGAATGTGCTTGGGCCCAGGTGGACTTGGTTCCAATGGAATGAAATGAGAATGATTCCTGTTGAAGTTGTGATTATTGTACGCATGAATGTGCTGCTGCTGCTGCATCATTTGTGCCATGGCGGTTGGTTCCATAGGAATCAAGGTTGGTGAAGTTGCATGGTGACCACGATCACGGTTGGACGTGTGATTGTTGTCGATTCTTACAGATGATATTCGAGACATGGCACTGTGCTCAAAAGATGCCATTAGGCGTGACTCTTCTTCTTCTTCCGATATGGGTCCCAATGTTGCATATTGCTGCTGATTGGAAGTGGCAGCATCTATAGCACTCTGCATGGATTGTGCATTTGTATTATCTCCATTGCATCCAAGCCCCACAAAGGCATCCGATGCCTGCAAAAAATCCCGAAACCCAGCCCTTGACATTCGGTTTGTATCCAGCAAGATCCTCAACAGATGCATGCATTCCTTGCTAATTTTCAGGTCTGGAGGAATTTTCAAGTTCTTTCGTTCAATATTTCTCAACAAATCAATATGATTTTCCCCATGAAATGGAGGTCTACCCGCAATCATTTCAAACAAGACAGTCCCTGCACTCCACAAATCTGCCTTATTATCATATCTATATATATATTATAGAGAGAAAGAGGCCGCACAGTAGTACATGCAAATATAGAAAACTCCTCATGTGAGTCATTTTTGATTGCTTGAACAGAAACGATAACCAATACAACAATCCATCCACACACACACAACATATGCGCACATCACATAATTACATACCTTTCATGTCGCAAAATCTCAGGAGCCATGTACAATGGACTCCCACATAGCGTTTCTGCCAAACTCGTCTTTTGCAAATGCCTCGCAAACCCAAAATCAGCAATTTTCAAATGAAATTGATTCGAAGGAAAATTCACAAGTTCCCTCCTTTTTTCATCTTGTTCCATTCTCGATGGGTCATGAACCTCATCCAAGGGAAGAGGTCCCGTCAGAAGCAAATTTTGCGGTTTGATATCACGATGGATTAGATTGTGAGAAGCCAAAAAGACAAGTCCCGCAGTAAGATCACGCATCAACCTTCGAGTCAACCGTTCCGTGAGCCTTCCCGACTTGCGAGAACGAATCAATCCCTGTAGATCCCCTCCGGCACAATATTCTAGAATGAGATAAAAATAATGGCTCGTTTTGTGCGCTTGATAGAGACATACAATATTGGGATGCTGGTAGGTTGTAAGAATAGAAATTTCCAAGTCAAGGTTTTCAAGAACCTTTTGAGTAATTCTGTTGGAAGATCTATCAATGCGCTTAATTGCAACGCATTCGGGACGGGAGTCATTGTCACTGCTGTTGCAGACGTCAACTTTTATAGCCTTGTATACGGAGGCAAAGCTTCCGGCTCCCAGTTTTTGTTCCAGACGATATCCAGCTACAAGAACAGACTCTCCATGCTCGTATCCTTGTTGATAACTATTAGAATTCAAAAGAAAAGCGCCTCCACGATTCACTTGTTGTTGGTCTCCAGTAGTTTCTTTGACAATTGGAACCTTCATTTCTCTTTATTGCATCTTTCCTTCCCCCCGTTTTTTATTGTATATTGTATAAAATAAAGCAAGGCGTTCCGTCTATGGAACAAAAACTGCCGAGCTGTAAAAAGGTTCGCTTGAACGTGAAGAATAGCGACGGTAAAAGATTCCCAAAGACCACTAACTACTGACTGCACACTCACTTGCTACAGTAGACAGACAGATAAATGTGCAGGAAAGAAATTGTTTGCTTTCTTGATTGAAAAAAAAAAAAGAAGAACGGGGGACCCCCAGCAAGAGACAGAAAATATCTACGAACTAACTCTAGCCAGAGATACCAAAAGATGCACAATGTTTGCTGGAAAGTGTCGGTGGCCTTGTTTGTTATTCCTGTTCTTGGATGGAATCGTAACTCGTCAAAAAAGAAACAATCGATTTTCTTCTTTTTTTTTTTAATTTTCTGTAACTAGAGTGTCTGCTGGTATGTTGTAGTAATATAACTAAAAATTAGCAAGTGAAGATTTTGAACGTGTACAATTCGTATTTCTGTGAATGAATCGAGGAGGAGGAGAGTCCTTGTTAGTCTGTGTCTCTCGTCTTCCTTTCTTTTGGCTCTCTTCTGTAAAGTACTATAGGGATTGAATGAAGAAACCTCTGCAGGAATAGCAAGGAAATAGAGGGTTAGTTAGTTCGTAGTTGGTGTATGTAGTTACACTACTACTACTACTAGTTAGAGTTGCTCGTGTCACTTATAGAGACTGCTGTGTGGGAATCAAATGGAAACAAGGAAAGGAATTCCAAATTCCAAAAATAAGAACAATTGAAACCGGTTCGTTCTATAAGAAAAAAGTGACACTGAGATGGAAGCACCCAGTTACAGTAGATGGAGGAATGGTTAATGTAGATGATGGATGGACTTTCTTTGTTGCCAGCCAGCTACTGCACTGCAATCTGTTGTTCGTTTGTTAGAGTGATGACGATGATTGATGATGAGATAGATAGTTGATGCCAACACCCAACACACCACTCTACACCAGTGCCAGTACTAACTACCCAGTACACTTGTGTACTTCTCTCTCTTTTGACATAAAAAGTGATGAGAGAGAGAAAAAAAGAACAAAAACACAAATTTCTTTCCCATGAACGACGTACTCAAGTAGGACCACGGTAGGTTTTGTACGAGAGAAGGGACGACTCCAAGTTGCTGTGAGAGAGTTCGGAATGAAGTGCGCAAGACAAAGACACATCAGAAAGCTACTACCGGTCAGTATTATTATGGTATGGTACCTACCAGTACCAGGGTACCTGATCGTACAGTGTAGTACCCGAGTTCTGTAAGTTGTACGGCACCATACGTCATTACGTCCAGTGCACACGATACGACTGAATACACTTGCGTGTGAGTATTCTCCACCCCCTGCCTGCAATAGCCCGGGTTCAAGGGGATTCAATACCGTTTGAAACGAGTATTAAATCTAAGAAGAAAAAGTAAAATTGATAACTTTGTACGATGTAACTAAACTGAAATTATAAGATTAATAAAACTACAATCAACTAAAAGAAATGAGCGATTCAACGCATGATCTTTTACACAATAGGAAAGATCGGATAAGTAGATTGAGTAGATTCAATAGGAGAATGACAATTCAACAATCAACAATGTTGAGAAAGGTAAACATCTCGAATGACAACAATTCATCAAAAAAAGAAAGAACTTTTCCTTGCAAAAGTATAAAACGTTAGATTTCAGGGAAATTTAGATTCTTGTATGTAGCCGGATACGGCACTCTTCTCCTCCTCAGTCTGGATGATGATAGAGTTTGATTCATCGGATATTGATTCGTTGAAGGGTATTACGACAACGAATTGTAACAATTCCATTTGTGTGAATACGAGTGATGGGAAAGGGGCCAATGTATTTTGGATCCATCTTGTTGTTGGTGTTCTCAATTAATACTTCCATACCAGGTTGCCAATCAAAGAATCGACGACATTGATTTTCGCGAAGAAGATTACGAGTGTTATTCTCACCACGTCTAACTCTAGTAAGCTCCCAATTTGCAAAAGACTGAATAGGAAGGATCATATCTCTTTGGAAAATAAATGCACCAGGAGTCTCTTTGGTGATTGAATGCACGGTGGCATTTATCGCTCGTTGGGTACAGGCAAGGGCACTTGAGACAAAATCATCAATGTCTTGTTGGAGGAGACGGCGATTGTTGTTTCTAGTCTCCAGGGTCATGGTTCAAAGCATAGAAGCCATTGTGAGATGAGTTCGTTCAACAATGGAGTTAGCCTGAGGATTCTTGGCAGTAGTTGGTACGTCTTTGATGCCATGATAGCGGAGGATGTCTTGACACTCTTGGGCAGTGAATTTGGGGCCATTGTCATGGATACAACGAATGGGAGTGGGATAACAACATAACCATGAATTATGAAATACTGTTCCAACATGGGCACGTAATGTGTTTCTGATAGGCGCTAGCTCACAAAGTCCAATAAAGGGATCAATAGCACTAAGAGCTCTGATAGAAATATGAGTTCCCGATCCAAGATCTACTTGCCATGGACCAATGAGATCAACTTGGACTTGGTACCAGGGGTCCAATTCAGGGTCCTTCAAGGGCAATAAACCGTCGCGTGCAGAAGAAGACTTAGTTCTCTGGCAGGTATCACACTTCTTGACGAAGTCCTCAATTGTAGATCGCATCTTAGGAAAGGTAAAATGCTTATTCATGGTTTGAAGCATACGAGTAGAACCAGGATGCATGAGGAGCTGATGGAACCACCTTAAGGCAGAAGGGACAAGGGCCATAGGTAGAACAATTTGCCAGGGAGTCTCCAAGGAAGAACGGAACTGGATCAACTCAATGTCTCCAAAAGTGACACGCTGATAGTTTTGGTTGTTTCGATCAGCGATTTGCCTAAGATGGGCATCCACTTGTTGATGGGCACGGATATTGGCCAGTGTAACCGGACAAGGATTATTCATTCTATCTTGGACAGGATAAAATAAATAAGAATCATCAAAACGTTCTTGTGCCTGCCTCACCGAAGAGGGTTCCTCAGGTTCAATGAGAGGAATTCAAGAGAGGGCATCAGCGGCAAAATTAGAAGCACTGGCACGATGAACCAGAGTAACACTGAACTCTTCAATAACTAAGCGCCAACGAAGGGCACGTTGAGACTGGAAGTTGGCAAAGGTGAGGTAACGATGATCCGTAAAAATCACAATGGGAGAACCAAGCAATATTGATCAATATTCCAAGAGTGTTTCCACAAAGGACAACAATTCCTTCTCCAAGGTAGTGTAATTACGCTGCGCGGCAGATAATTTGCGACTAAAATAAGCAATCGGCCTGAAGTTGGGAGGGAGTTTGTTGGGGTTGGCAGTGAATAGTGCAATGATTCTTGGGATTGGGAGATTATCCAGAACATTTTGGAGAATGATGGCTCCAAGTTGGTAATCACTCGAGTCAGGTTCAATCACAAATGGAAAATTAGGATCCGGAAAGGCAAGCAAGCAATCCTGGGCAAGCTTGGATTTAATGGCCTGGAAACTCTGTTCACATTCTGGGGTCCAATTGAGATGCTTTTTATTTTTTGTTTGAGCTGTCAAGGGAGCCAAAAGGTGAGATCGACGAGGAATATGATCACAATAATAATTGACCATACCAATGAATTGTCTGAGTTGTTTGGGAGTCTGAGGACTGGCAATTTGAAGGATAGCTGATACCTTTTGAGGTTGGGGTTCAATTCCATTGGGAGTGATGACATGTCCAAGGTATTCAACGCGCTGAACAGCAAAATGACACTTTTGGGGCTTGATGGAGAAATCAGCAGAATTCAATCTGGTTAGGACTAGATCAACATTGGTAAGGTCTTCTTCAAAGGTACCCTTGGTAAAAATAGCTAGATTGTCCATAAAGCATTCCACAAAATCCATCAAGTCACGAAAGAGGTGAGTCATGACGGCTTGAGCGTAGGCTGGAGCAATTTTTATACCCATTGGGAGTCTCTTGTATATATATTTGCCAAAAGGAGTGGTGATGACCACATACTTCCTGGAGTCTGGATCAAGGGAAAAATGATAGAATTGTGATGTGATATCAATGGTGGTGACATAATCAAACCCAGAACGACGTTGGAGGACGTCCTTAATTTTTGGCAAATCATGCTTTTCATCTCGCTAACAAACCGTGCAGTGCCATCTTTCTTTGGGACCAAAAATGAAGGAAAGGCCCATTCCGAAATAAGGATTGGCTCAATGACGTCCAATAACAATAGTCTATCGATCTCACATTTGAGTTGTTTGAGATTCCA
Source organism: Chaetoceros muelleri (assembly GCA_019693545.1). Lineage (NCBI taxonomy): Eukaryota > Bacillariophyta > Thalassiosirophyceae > Chaetocerotales > Chaetocerotaceae > Chaetoceros > Chaetoceros muelleri. The sequence continues at coordinate 25,818 of JAAMXU010002147.1, forward strand.
ATTTGGAACACCAAAGGGTTTACAATGGATAGGCGAAACACCAGGGACTACTTGGAGTCAGATTGAACCATCAGGATACCTTCCCAGCACTCGATTAAACATCTCACCGTGTTTGGCCAACATGACAGCTAAAGCAGTACGACGTTCAGGCGATAAATGGGTTTGTTGTTCAGCAATATCCTTACCCGTTGTCCTTACATCATAGTCACTAGGTTTGAGAGTTTCTGAGGACACAAAACTATCATCAAAAATCTGAGAAACCATTTGAGGATCACTTGGTGTAGAGGGACGGACTGGTTGAAGTCGAGGATGGAAAGGAATGGTGTGTTCGTCCCACGTAACTTCCTTAGAACTAAACTTGACATCGATACCAGCTTTTTCCATGATGTCTCTACCCAAGATAGCATTATATGCCGAGTGTCCATTGTCTTCAAACACCACAAACTCCACATTTTTAACCCATCGAGAGCGACAAAACTTGGGAAGGAACAATTTGTCAAAATGCACGAATTCAAAATGATCTGTGGGTCCAGCCGATGTTACTGCAGAGAAAGGTTTATCCTTACGATGGATTTGGCAATTCACCGGAATACTAGATCGAGCAAAACTGCTTCTGGTACCACCTGAATCCATGAGCAACTTATCCAAATAAAAGGGAGTGATTCCTTGTTTGACTTCCAAGAATGTCATAGGTACCAGCTCAGGTTCCTTACTGGGATTTCCACTGGACTCAATGTTGTAGTCATCTTCATAAGGATTGTCACTGTCATCATACTCATCCACATTGGATTCATTCTCAGAATGAGGCTCATCGTGGATCTCTGAACCAGGATCATCATCTGCTTCGTCTTGATAATGATTGTCATGACGAACGGCATTTCGATTCGCGGTAGGAGGGCGAAAGTTTGGACCATTTTTATTATCAAAACAATCATTCCACACATGTGTACCACCATGGAGAGGACAAGGATCATTTGGTCTGATTTTTCCGGCACCACCACCACTATTGTGCCCAGGCAGACGATTCGTCTTTGACGTCTTCCTACCGTTTTGGTTTTCATTAGTCAAAGGCAGATCATGTTCATGTTGCATGTCAAAAAAGTGTGCAAGTTCATCGAATTCCTCAGAGCGAACCTTCTTACCCATTTTGCGGAATTCCCTTCTCCAAGTTGCAGGCAGGGACTCCACAAATAAGTTCTTAAGTTTCAATGACGAGAACTGATCATCACTGATTGCTTCAGGGATGGAGAGAATCAAGTTATTCAAGCGGAGCAATTGATTGCGGAATTCACTGCGAGTTGCCTTGATCGGTTTGTGAAGCTTACTCATATAGGACACCTGAGCCTGAATCAAGTCTTCATTATCGCGACTCTCGTGATACTTGATAAAGGCATCCACATCAGCCGAATAATTGTCTAAGGTTCTCTGATCGCGAGGGCAATCTGCCGTAATCTCATTCCAGTCGACTAAGGATTGATCTTTGAGGCAATGTTTGAACATGTGATAAAGATAAGGAACATTGTCATTACCTAACTCAGCTTGTTCCTGAAGATCGAGTAGTTCTTGGTAAAAGAGGGCGCGTTCGGCAAACTTGGTCTCGGTCGCGCAGACGGGAAAGTTAAAGGTTTCAAACTGTCCGTCGACATAGGGATTCGGTAACTTAATCTTGATTCGTTAACTGGGGGTCCACTTAAAGTTCAGAGGGAAAGGAGGCTTATATTCTTCGACGAGTTTATCATTAAAGGATTTCTTGATGGATTCGGAGTTGACTTCGATGCACTGGTGGCGGGTTTCATGTGGCACTTTCGGGAGTCCGACTTGGGTTCACGTTGAGCTTGTCGACGATAGGCCGCTTGACGAGGCGCTGGACGATTCAATTGGCTCATGATTCAAAAAGGGGAAAGGAAACAAACGAACTGATTCAAGATTTCAATGGCATTAAATTCGATCGATAAAGAGGATAGCCTCAGCTAATTAGCTGTGCAATAGCCCGGGTTCAAGGGGATTCAATACCGTTTGAAACGAGTATTAAATCTAAGAAGAAAAGGTAATTGATAACTTCGTACGATGTAACTAAACTGAAATTATAAGATTAATAAAACTACAATCAACTAAAAGAAATGAGCGATTCAACGCACGATCTTTTACACAATAGGAAAGATCGGATAAGTAGATTGAGTAGATTCAACAGGAGAATGATAATTCAACAATCAACAATGTTGAGAAAGGTAAACATCTCGAATGACAACAATTCATCAAAAAAAGAAAGAACTTTTCCTTGCGAAAGTATAAAACGTTGGAACGCCACGGGGTGAGGCTGTTTGTGCACCATCACCCCTTCTAGTAGAACTGGAGTATCATTTCCAGCCATGGTGCAACTGTACATTTTTTGCCTCTCCTTGGCAACCAAACAGTTTATTAATTCCATTGAAGCAGGCCCACTTTCAACCAACCAAATTCAATTCTAGTATATGTATCAAAATCTTCCAGCATCCCAATCCTTACCAGTTGGTAACAACATCAGCAAGCCAAACTTGGTTCATTCCTCCTTCATCTCCAAGCTGCTGGTATTGGTGGTGTAAAACAACTATGCATTCATCCAACAGTAGGGGGAGGAAAGACATGACTGTTCACTAGTGTTCTTGCTTGTTGGTCATTTCAAAGGTGCTTTGGGAACTGATCATGCTTGCAACCTTCTTGTTCACAACACACAGAACAATTCATCAGCAATCACTACATTTCACTTGGACAAAGTTCATCCTGCAAGTATAGTACTACCTTGTCTTCTTCTGGATGAAATTGCTCCTCAGCAATGCAAACTGACTTGCCCCTGACAATAAGACCACCATTGCCTTGCTGTATTCATCTCTACCACAGTAGTAGGATAGTACAGTTCTATGTATAGAGCCATTATCAGTAAAATAAAAATTTATTGAGCCTATCCTACCTTAAAAATATGATCAAGGGGGGAAGACAAAGTACTTCTCCTCACTATCCTAAAGTTGAATTAGAAGCATCCAGATGGATACCCATACCACTAGCACTTAGACGACTTTTGTCACCAAACTTGACACTGGCCTTCTTCAAGATAAAGATGTAAAGATGCTCTGACGATATCATCAGAAAATGGATTTCCATCAAATTATTAGGATTAATAACTACTTTTAACATTATTTCATATTTTTTTTATTCTATATTTCTTTATTGTTTTTCAAGCACTGTAAAGTAGAATTTCTTTGGTGTCCTACTATCATTCCGTTCATATGCTTCATTGTCCTCCTCGTCAATGAAATTTATCTTGTGTCACAATTTGGATCTTCCTTCAGGAAAGAGTTTTCAGCCCTCAAGGAGTCATTACACTCCAGTCTCATACTTAGGAAGAAGGCATTAATTCTGCTCAATCAATCCAGAAATTCTTAAGTTTTTCTCTGCTCTACTTGCATTCACTAGTACAACATGTGCAAGATTATCATCAGACATGAGGAGCCAGGCATCAAGCTGACAATGATGCCCAATGAGTGTCCTTAAATTTTGTCCAATACCAGCATCACACATTTTTCAGCAAGCTCCTCAGCAAGCAACACTGATTATCAACCCATGCTTTTTGCCTACCAGAAAGACTTCACATCCTCCTGATCACGCAGTTCTGTCTCAGCAGCTCTAATTCATCTTCCAGTTCCTTTGGCCACCACAAGGTCATTCCTACCGGACTTTTTCTCTGCTCTACTTGCAATTCCTCTCCTCATCACCCAGTGCAAATGTTGAGTCTTGCTTAACAACAAATGGTAATGGAATTTGATCCAAGTTATAATGACATTTTGGCTGGTGGCTGGGAAGAATCCCCAAAGTGGATCAATGTCTTGTTCATGTTCTTCTTTATTGGGCTGGAGAGCATTAAACCAAAGATAGTACAAACACTTTTCAAAATCATGAACTTGCACTTGAGGTGTGTGCTGTTTTGAGCTTATGCCTGAACTTGATGTTCTTCATTGTCATAAAGCGATGCAGCCAACCATATGAGGCTTTGAATGATTTTTTGCTCCACCTGCTATTGTCACTGTAAGTAATGATTCATATATTCTTCTGGCATGTGTCCGGAGAAACTGTGTCAATACTCTGCATCCTTTTGACCTACTGTGATCAACCATTATTTTGTATGATTCCATCACCTCTATTTCATGAAAAGGTGAACGGGAAATATGTGTATATAAGCCTTTTGCATACCTTGTGTATCATTATTACCAACACAGCAGTCTTTCATTATGGTTGTATACTACTACTAAGCCTCTCCCTTCCTCCATTTGTTGACAGCATTTCTGTAGCATTCAACCTCTGCAGCAGATACATTAAGAACATTCCTGAAATAATCAAAAGTGTTTGAAGCTTTCCATCATCAATACTAGCCATCTCAACTTCATTAATTAAATCCATTTTTTCTCTTTGTTGTGTTTTACGAAGAACTCTGATTGCTGAGCCACAATTATTTGATCTCTCGTCTGATTCCTCATCATTATTGCTGAGCATCACAGGTGATCTGATTAGCCTCTCATCCCTGACAGTATTAGTTCTCTCTGTGGTAGCATTGGGACCAAGTGGGTGAGCCAAGAAAATAGTACTGATGACTAGTATTGTTTCCCTTCTTCTCCATATCTGTCATTGTCTCAAGGGTCTTGCAACTTCAATATGTTGTGTCGTTCTCCTCTGACATGCTGGAAGACCTTATCAACAACAACCCTGCACTTCATTAGTAGTGGTTTGCTACTGACATTTTGTGCTGATGCAGTAAATGACATCTTCTTTGTTACATCTACAACAAGTGCTGTCTGCATTTGATGACATAAGTGCATGTCAAATGCATTTACGTAATTGACTACTACTAGGTTTCCTTCATGACTTGACACATCATGTTGATCACTCAGTGAGACCCCACGTCCAAAGGTACCTACTACATACTTTCTCAATCTAACTCTTGATTTTTAAGAGTAATTACAACAATGTTGATGCTGAGGCTGCATCTGCTGTGCCTGCATTACCTGGTGCTGAAGTGTACAAAGAGCCTTATCATCTTGGAAGAAGCAGGACCTTTTCACCTCCCAGTCTAGGAGTGCAAAATTGGTCTGTCTTCTCAAGAACCCTACTAAGCTGCCCATTGGGACTCATATTATGGCATGAATATTTAGAAAGTTGGTCTTTGCTTTCCCTATATATTGACATTCATACTAATTGTGTCAACAGCTCTAGTAGAGCCAGCAAAACAAGATGACATGTGTTCATACCTTCAAGTTGTTCAATGAACAACATTGCTTTAGTGGTCATACTTCATGATTGTCAAAATAGTACCAATTTATCTGTGCCATCCAATTCTTAAGCAAACATCACTTTTGAATGGTTTGCATGAGAAAGCAAATTGTGTTTGTCATTTAAAGATTCAATGTAGTTCTTGAATTTGATGAAAGAGCTCAATCATTGAAGTAGATACAGACTCCTCTCCTATAAAAAAGGCATAATTTGGAGACACTGATACATAATCTAAATTACAATTACTAGCCAGAGACCATAGGGGCATAGTGATAAGTTCATACATGAAAATAACTGTAATATTTTAACATATTTTGCAAGAATCGTCTCCTCTAATTGCCACACCAAACTTAGGACCTCACTAGTATGTACTCTCTACTAGATAGAGATTAGCTGAGATTAGTCAACAGCTAAAACAGCTTGGTCTGGCATGCGGGTTGGCAGGTAAAGAAGTCAAGCAAGGACCCAGTCCCCCAACGTGCAGCCAGCAGCATTGCGGCAGCACCAGCACGCATTCTTGCTAAACTCCGTCCATAAGAATGGGGCTGGAAAAGTGTGCCACCTCTCTCTCTCCAGCCCCTCTCTAGTAGCGTTAAGTAAAATGTAAAAGAAGTGTGGCAGTGTGCCACCATTGTCAAGAGATGCAAATCACATGTCGAATTGTTGTGTGTTGTTTGGTTATCCATCCTTCCTCTTCCTCTGATGTAGTAAAATGGTAACAAGGAACCAACGCCGCACGTATTTAACATTGTACGTATGCTAGAGACTTTAAATAGCGACCGTTGGATCTAGTCGATTCCAAAATATGACGTCACGGTATCGCCAAATGCTGATGATACCCAACAACCCCGCGTGTGGTACAGCTGGCTGTATTCTGTACTATGCATGCAATTTTTCACACCGGGCACCGGTACAATACCGCGGGGGTCGGCTGCCGGGATCTGTCTTTTGTCTGCCCTTTCAGATTGTTGCATTCTTCAAGAAATAATAAATAAAACATGTATATATAACCAAAGGAGGAGACAATTGCAGACAATTCCACGGCTGTACTACATACTGTACTAAGCATTACTTTATTGTGTTAGATCTAGTAGAAAAGTTAAAAATGTCGTCGCGGAAAGGAGTATTTCGTCTTCCAGAAGACATGCATGCTTGGAATGTCGATGGTAGCAGTACTGATCAGCTCCTTGGTTGCTCTTGGATTGAGTATTGGGAGAATGAGACTGGACTTCGCCGGGGCAAGTGCTCTTATAAAGATTGTACGAAGGTCGCGGACCAGGGGGGGCACATCTGGTTGAAGCGAAGAGGGGTAGTCATTGCTCCTATTTGCAGAGGTTGCAATTATTCCTTAAACCTAAAGCGCCAACAAGATATTGGTGGAAATCATTCATTCTTGAGAAAAGGAACGACTGTTGTTAAATCCGAAATTACTCCAGATATGAAATACGCCGAAAGAAGATTCGTCGAGACTGAAATAGTTCACGAAAGGACCTGCATCGATTGTGCAACCGATATATCAGATCGTCCTGACAACCATGACATGTGCTTACAATGTTATAGAAGAAACAGGAGCAAGAGACGTTGCATTGACTGCAATACGGATATTTCTAATCAGCCTGAGAATCACGAACAATGTTTGGACTGCTTTTCAGCAGCATCCACGAAGAGATCATTTTCATCCACGTTCTCCCGGAGGAGCATGGATGAAACAGTTAGAGCTTGCCAAAACTGCAGTTGTGACATTTCCGATAGGCCAGAGAACCATGTGTGGTGTTTGACATGTTTCCATGTAATTGCAAGTAAGAAGCGTCGTTACAAATAAAAGCGAAACGATATTATATTTTATATTGGACATAGTAGTACAGTACCTAGTTACTATAGCAACAATCCAATCGGACAATGAGTACTACAGTACATCTCTCCACAAAAAAATGATCATGACTGAATGCGTTGGTATATTTGAAAATATGATTCTTTACAAAATGTTTTAACATCAAATACTTCTTGGTTGGTTTTCCAACGAGTGCCCGCGTCTCTGTTATCAGGATATTGGGATCCATAATCACAATCTGTGTTGTTTTGGTGAGTTGATTGATGGATGGTACAACTACATATGGTACAGTTAGATTTGTGTTGTTTTTGTTCGTTGTTTCTCTTGAGAGTCGTTTTCCCTGCTTCACGGATCGTCCGGTATAAGAAACCTATCTAACAATACCTTTCTACCCATCGATCCATCGATCCCTCCATTATATAAAATCATAAACCAAATGCAACAAGATTGAACATCCCAAAGAGTACTGTGGCAGTTGCAATACCAATGGTACCACGACTGGTGGTGGTAGTTGTAGCAGCACTGGTAACTTGGTACAATTGATTGGTTTTCTTGTACAAATTGCACGAATATCCACCAAATGTACTACCATTATTACTACTTCGACCATTGGACTCGGAAAGAAGGCGATCTAGTGCTATTCCTACTTCAACACGATCACATTGATGTGCCAAGCATGTAGGAATGTTGGCCAATTCCATTTCCAAATTTACGTCTGACTTTGAGGAAGAGCATTGCATAAATAAACTTATGGGGAAATATTCTGCTTCAACGTCTCGGCAAACAGATTTGTAGTTGGATGAAAATTGATCGAAATCGACAAAGCAATCAAGTTGCCTCCCACCAGCACTGCTGGATTGTATTGTAGTACTGGACGAGCTACAATACTGTAAAGGGTTCGAGTCAAAGTCCGAAGAAAAGGAATTCAGGACACTCTGCAATGACTCTGATAAATCCGTGTTGCGTTCTAGTTCCATCATATCGCTTTGACATGACGATAATGCCATGATATCCTGCTCCTCTTCGTCATGATGTAGTTGCTGCTGTTCTTGTTGTTGTTGTGCTGCACTAGTACTAGTACTACTACTATCATCATTGTACTTGCTGGTGGCTTGTGCTCCTCTTACCGAAGGCGATACTACCAAATGCCTGGAAAGGGACGATTGCAACAAGGCTGGGATTGTTCCCAAGGATAATGATGATGACGAAGAGGAGGAGGAAGAGAATGAGGATGCTGATGTGATGGTCGTGGATTCACTAGTAGTACTAGTACTAAGGACAACTGCCGATGCAATAGTTAGAAACTGCAATGCTGCATAATGTGACATTGACTTCATGATTTGTACCATAGTTGAAATGCCTTTGATTACTGAATATAATATTGAGTGTGTATAGTGTATAGTATGAATACCTCGATTGCTATATTGATATATCTGATAGCTCGCAATGATATGATATATATATATATATATCAAAAACTTGATGTACCGGTACTTGTTTTAGTGTTATAAAAAATGGAAAAGAGCATTTTTTGTGTTGATGAAGCCACCCCTTCGCCAATACAAATCTTTCGGGCCAATGTGTGAGTCGTGGGAACGATTTGTATGGGGATGCACGGGAAGGAGTGCAGCAGATTTTCATTCCCATTTTTTTAGCGATAGGTCTTTGTTTCCAGCGGGAATGAGATGGAAACTGGACATAGACGTATGTGTATGTGACCATGCATACAATGCAGTACTATTCGTCACATACATACATTTCTTCGAATCCCACCCAAGTTTCAAGTCACATTTTGAAAATGTTTGAAAAAAAGGAAATAAGATATGCATTATTCTTATTCATGCTGTGCAACATCCACGATTGGGTTTCTATACCAACTATACAGTACGGATTTCTATGTTGAAGGCTGCTTTGGAACAAATGCCGAGGCATCCACATGTATCACGTAATGACCTTCTTCGTCTCCCTGATACATTGGAACATCAAGTACGCTAATGACTGCATTCATAGCTGCCTCAACAGCCCTTGGACCATTCTTCATGGCCCAAGGTCCACATCTTGGAGTATTCTCAATTGATATAGAAACAACTTGCTCGGCACCATCAATCATTGTCAACTTGGATGGGCCACGTGGTCCCTGTATTCCGTATGAGCCTGCCACCATATTGACGATGCGTTTCTTCTTTTCTCCCAAACGCAAGTGTCCAAGGCCTTCCAATCCATATGTATCCCACAAACCACCATCAATCAAATATCGATACTTTGATGGTTTTACACCAGTAGCACTAGCAGATGAATCATTAGTACGAATTTCCTCTTCCTCCTTACTACTACTGCTAGTATCCACCACCCACGCACAAGGCTGGAATAATACTGGGAAAGTAGCAGATGCCCTTGCCGCTTTTCCCATACAACCTTTGGTCAAAACAATATTTTGAAGATTGAATACATCAAAGGCAGTGACAGCAACAGGAATCAATCCATGTTCCAGCTGCATGGTAGTTGTAGTAGCAGAAGCAGCAGCAGCAGCAGTAGTACCAGCATTGCTCTTTGCCCTCACTGCATCGTCATTATCAAAATCACCGCACTCCCCCATCTTTGTCCTGGATTCTTTCAGCCTCTGAACCATGATATCTTCAAATAATTGTCCTTTCAAAATACCTCCCAAACCAGGAAAATCCCAGAATTTATCAACAGACAATCCAGATGCAAAGTCAGCACTGTCTCGTGGATTTAAGCCTGCCGCAAGAAGAACTGCTGCCATGGCTCCCGCTGATGCACCTGCTACTGATTTCAATAGTGGCGGTTCTATCCTTGTTGTGGGTGTCGTAGCATTGCCGTCATCTGGAAGGCAATAATCCATACACGGTGTTCGTTTCATCCTGCAATGACTCCCATCCGACACAATTGGCAGTAGAATCTTCCCCCCCTCCCGCTTATCACTTTCTGTCAAAACATGTTCAGACAATGCCGTCAATGCACCAAAATAAACATAAAACCCAAAGAATGCAGGGGCAATGCCAAGGTGAAACCCATCCGGATGGGACAGAAACTGTCTTAATGTCACATTGCTCAATTGATCCCTCGGCAGCAAACTCTCATCATGGCATGCTGATGATGCAGCATTCGTCCAAAAACTCTTCTTCTGTTTCTTATTCCAATGGGCAGTAGCATAATACAATGTTTGACTCGGGGGTATCACATGTGGATGATGTCGAGGACGTCCTCGTAGCTGAAAATGTGCAATGGTAGACGGAGTCAAGAAATAATCAAGTAGCGAAATTGTCATGGCAATGTTGAAAACAAACATGGCAAACATCATGATGATGACTTTCAGGTGAGATGATGATAATGACGACGACGATGACGTCTGCAGTACGGTGGTACACTCTGCTCCTTTATCGCCATGACAATCGTCTATTTCATGGTCCATGTAAATATCATCCTTTGCATTGTAGTCATTGCGATGTCGAGCTGAAAGAGGAAACTTGTAGGCATGTTCGTGTGGTCTTGTATCATCATCATCATTATGTTGCAGGAGCAAATGGTGATGGTGACGATAATCATCTTGTTCACTTGTTGTTGTCACATGGTTCGGATGCTCCAAGCTAGGATTCTTTGTGTTTGGATTTCTTTTTTGAAAATTATAAGAAAACATTTCATTTGTTGTCCTGTTGGCATCATGATTAGTATTAGTAGTAGTAGTAGTAATCTTATCACCACCACCATTATTGAATTCAGCAGTAACAATAAATCCCCCCTTGTTTTCTCCAACAATGTCATCATTGCAAGGACGAACCATGATGACATCATCCATGAATGGTACTGGTCGTAGTATTCTATTCGCTTCTGCGGACAGAACAGCACCGTGCTGATGGTGAGCATTCTTGCTACTACTACTACTAGTACTAGTACTACTTCGACGACCATCATCAACATTAACACCACCAGCATATTTGGCTTTCTTGGAATCTTTTTCCTGTATGTCCTCCTTGGGATTGTTCCAAACATTTGTAGATTGTGGTTCTTGTTGTGCTGCTGATCGAGATCTTTTTCTATCGCCACTGCCAATAGTGCTACTGCTGCTAAGACCAGCACCACTGGTACTAGTAGTAGTAGTAGTAGCAGTAGCACTACTATGTTTACTACCAGCACCCCCTGAAATCATGATCTGTACTACAGTAGCTCTAGTAGTAGTACTTATTGGTTCTTCCTGCGTGCTGTCCTTCTTGTTTCTGACTGTAGATATGATTTAATATAGATGGAAGAATTGTTTCTTTTGATTGATTGATTGATTGATCTCTGTTTGTTAGTAGTCATGTATGTTCATTCATGATCCATTCATTCATTCATTCATTCATTCATTTATATATCCGTTTATATATCCATGTTCATATATTATATATTACTATGAAACACTGATGACATGTCGTCAGTCGTCACATACATGCTCCCCGTTTTTTTTCCTTTGGACCCGATCCGACCACACACAGGTCCATGTACAGTAAGTACGGGTACCGTTAACCGTTACTCCTACTGCTGCACACGAACGGTAGCAGTAGTACTGCTGCTCTACTATAGCTAGTAGAGTACCAGCAGGATAATACTGTATATACCGGAAGTACTGCACGTACTACTGTACAGTACAGTTCATTTTTTGTTTTGTTAAGTAATGCATGCACGTAGTACGTATGTACGTACTATTTTCCTTCCTACTGTGGTATACAGTATACCGTACTACCGTACCTTGGGAGAGACTGCCAATTCTTGTAAATTGTACGACTAGCTCTCTCTCTACAGTAGAGAGAGAGAGAGAGCTGCTACGCAGCTACGGAGAGAGCTACTACGCGTACTTATTTACCGACCTGCTGTACTGGAGAGACGGAACACAAAACGCACAAACAGTTTACTTTACTGTACTACTAGTGTACTATTACACCCATATAAAAAAAAGACATAAACACATTTAATCACACACTCACACACACACAGCTTCCTCATGCTTGCAGTGACCCAACCCTTTTTTGGCCAATGGAAAACAATTATCATGATACCCCAATGACTTGTACGAACGGCAATGGTCAACATCATCACGGTCTTGCTGCTGGAAGAGGAGAAGAAGGACGAACCATCCCCGGAATAAGAACGATGCCGGCGACCACGACGACGACGACGAGGAGAATTCAAGAAGAAGAAGATGGCATGTCTCCTTCTCCTCGTCCGACTCCACTTATTTTTTCACCAAGACTCACCGGCTGCTGTTCGTCTCCCTTTACGACTTCTTTGCCATCCTCGTCCGATGGTCATCAGGGGGGTGGCGGCGGCAATGGTTCGTCGTTGTTGGCGAGCCATAACATTGCTACTACTACTACTATTACTACTAGTAATGCCAGTGCATCGCCCCCCACTTCCCCTAGTACCAGCATCCGTAGACTTTGTCCAGTAGATTTGACTTCTTCTTATTCTCCCATTCGTACCAATGATCTTGTTGCCAGTGCCAGTAGTAGTAGTACTGCTGGCATTGCAAGTAGTAACAGTAGCAACAGTATTGGTATTGGTACTGGTACTGATACTGGTACTGGTACTGGTAATATGGTGATGGAAGATGGAAGCAGTGCGACTATGGCGATGACTAGTAGTAGCAGCAGCGGCAGTACTCCTGCTACTTTTACTACTACAGCTGCTGCTCCTCCTCCTGCTGCTGCTGCTGTTGCTACTACAGCTGCTGCTGCTGTTACTACAGCTGCTGCTGCTCCTCCTGCTGCTGTTACTACTACTACTACAGCTGCTCCTCCTCCGTCTGCTACTTCTCCTGCTGCTCACGTGTGTTCTCCTTCCAGTACTACCGCATTGAAAGTAATGAATCACGACGACAGCAAGAATGATAAAGACAAACAAGAACAAAAGAAGCAATGTCCAACAACCAATTGTAGTAATTCTAATGGTAGTATGAGCATTGCTACTAATGTGAGCTCCTCCTCGACAAGAAAGGCTACTACTACTACTACTACTGCAATAACAACAACAATCACAACGACTACTATCACTATTGCTCATCATTCTCATCAAGACAGTAGTAGTGATAGTACTAATCCTAATACTGCTTTGAATGAGAAGTTGGATGAGAATGGGAGCATGTCACATGAACAGCCTACTGGCTTGGAGGAAGAGGATGCTGCTGATCAAAATACATCCTCTCCGATTATTCAGACGCTCAAGACAAAGAATCAGCAGCAGCAGCAGCAGACGACGACGACGACCTTGCCAAAAGTTGCCTCAAGAAATGACCTTGAAAGGACTAACTTTGAAACGCCTCCTCCAAAGATCTCTCATTCCTTTGCGCCCATGATGAGGACGGAAGATGCTCCTGCCTTGAATTACATACAACAAGAGGGGGAGGAGGAGAGGGAGGAGGAGGAGGAGAGGGAGGAGGAGAAGGAGAAGGAGAAGGAGGGGGAGGAGGAGGAGGAGGAGGAGGAGAAGGAGAAGGAGGAGGAGGAGGAGGAGAAGGAGGAGGAGGAGAAGGAGAAGGAAAAGGAAAAGGAGAAAGAGGAGAAGGAGAAAGAGGAGAAGGAGAAAGAGGAGAAGGAGGATCGTGGCCACGATCATGATTCAATGAAAGAAAAAGGCAAAGTCATGTTGCCCAGTCCCACCTGTTCCAGACCTCCTATTCTGGTCGCAACCACCCCGCCTTTCTTTCGCAATGCAAGTGAACACTTTACTTTTACGCAAACGCTGAGAGAAGAAATTGACTGTGGGGATGGACTTATATTTCAGAATTTGGATCATGTACCGGATAAGCATTTTTTACACGTTCCTGGAGTCAGGGTGCGCCCACTGAAGGTCAAATCCAAGTCGACGCAGAAAAAAGGTGGAAACAAACGAAAACTTTCCATGGATGCCAATGATGAATCGCAGTCAAAAACTTTTTACAGTGGAAGAATGTCGCTTGCGGGTGTGTCTGTCAACCTTGGTTCGAACCATTTGTCTTCTGCCTCTGCGGCGGCGGCGTTGGATATTGCAAATAAATTGTATTGGGGAGCCAATAATAAGAGACCCTATTATGTATTGTCAGAAGCGGAAGTTTTGCGGGCACTGGAGGCTGTGGGGTATGGGACTGTGGTGCATCCGGAGGAATTTGTTCATTCACTATTTACACTGGAACGTAAGGAATATTTTGAATTATTGGTGGATAAGGCTCTGTCCAGTTTAGGTGGTAGGGATGATTATTTTGTTGATATACTCTGCGGTTTGGACCAGGGTCGTTCTGTGTCTCATGGGGGTGAGAGTGCATCCAAGCACAAGGCAAAGAATTCAAAGGCAAAAACCACTAACAATGACAATGCAGAATCCCCCAAAGAGAAATTATCCTACAATGGCGAACACGTCATATTCGATATTGATAATGACGGATTGTTCTCGTGGAGGTTAGATGATTCCATTCGGTCAGTCAAGTCAACGGACGGGCCTCCGCCAGCTGCCGGCAACCGAAAATAAAGCATACATCATGATGCCAATTTCTACTTTTTATAAAACTTTGGCATACTATTTACCATCGAGTAACAGTTTTACGGGATATCGTCTTTTTTCTTAATGTCACACAAGACTCTTCCGAAACTAAAAAGGTTATAAATAAATAAATTAATCTACATTTCTGTTTTCTTCAAATGCTTTATTGACATTCAAGAAGCATATGATACCCGCCTATTTTGACTTGTTGTCTGATTGCTTCGTGATGGTGATACCAAAAAATGACATTAAGTTATCATGATCTTTTCTTGGTGTGAAACTGTCCAAATTGAAAAACGAAAGGGAAGACTTCTTATCCTTTCCATCCTTCGATGGATTGGTGGAATCTTCTAGCTCTGTGCCATCCCGTATTGAAACATGAGACGACGATTCATCGATTGAAGTCTTGCAACTGTCTTGTTTGTGATCCGTATTGACAATGTCTTCTTTTTCTGGTACCACTGTTATTTCACTAGGTTTTTTATGTTCCTCGAGGGTTTTCTTTGGAAGCTTTCCGCTGATTGGGTCATTTCGGAAAGTCAACACAATGTCACAATCGTCATTGTTTGCCTCATGATTTTGTGCTTTTATATCTTTTAGAGTTGCCGTGACTTTTTCCACCGTCCATTGGCCTTCCAACAAGGATTGATCATTGATTGCAATCAATCGTGCTCCAACCGTTGGGCGGATGTGCAATGACGTATTAAAACCCTGGAAATCTGCAACAAGAATCGCTGCTTTACTACTGCAACATGTTGTTGAATGATGATCTGACCTGTGTTTGAGATTGTCATTATCGTCTTTCAACTTGTGACTTTTCGAATGGAATCCACTAAACATGTTCTCAACAATCGTGAACGATGATGACTTATTTGTGTTATGATGATGATGAGAAGGAAAGGATTTTGAATGAGTGAACAAACCATCTGATGAGAGTTCCTTTTTATTGCGGATACCAGTGGTACCATGTCGATGAGTAAGGGTTGAAAAGAGACTTTTGCTCTCCAATCTTTCCTCATGCTCATTCACAACTGCCAAGTCCAATGTCGCCCCATCTGAAAAGCAACGGGTACGATTGTCCTTCTTTTGTCTACGTAACGTAAGCATTGAATCACGTGGTGAACTTGAAAGAGGAACTTGTACAAATTGCAACCCAATCTCTCGAGAAGATGGAAAAGATATTGTGTAGGTTTGTAAATTACTTTTGCTCCTACACAGCAGCAGCGGATTGGACATTTTGCTGTTCATCTTGTCCAAAGTATTGAGTTCGGTTCTACTATTACTAGCGGTAGCAGTGCCAGCATCATCATTGTGGATCGCATCTGAGAAACTTAATGTCGCAACATTATCATCAGTAACAAACAGCGACCTAGAAGAAGACGACAACGATGACGATGAAGAAGACTCCAAGGAATTAAAAGAAACATCCACTCCATTTCCATCCTGTCCAAGAGGCATTTCCAATGTTCCCACGTCTACGCTACGCATTCTACAATGACTCCTTGGAACAAAATTAAAAGATAAGTCATCTTGCAAATGCTCCATTCCTTGTCCCTCGCCCTTGTCGTCATCGTCATCACCGTCATCGTCCTCTTCTCCTTGTGGTGGTGGTTGAAAGATGGAATAATCTCCAAAGTAGGAATAGGCATCCAAATCCGAAAAGGTAGACTCCGCCGTATTGGTTCTCGATCGATTCACTCCATTCTGTTGTTTGGAGAATACTTTTATTGGATGTTGCTTGATTTTACTCTTCATCATGGATTCATGACATGCCACAAGAAATTCTTCCGTATTTAACTCTTCTTGCTTCTTTTGTGATACAAATTCTTGGACTGTTTTGATAAATTGACGACTCTTTTTCTTTTTCTGACGCAGTTTTTCAACTAGTTTTTGATTCATGACATATAATTTCTTCAATACCTTTTTATACTTTTCATTTTGACTCTTGAACTTTGAAAGAGACAGGTGCATCTCATTCATTTGAGATGTAAACGTAGTCGATTCCTGATGCAAATGTCCAATATTGGATTGCAGTCTATGAATGGATGCCACAAGCGAGGGCAAGCTTGTGTCCTCCAATGTCCACTTTGCTTGAAGCTCATCCAAGCGTGACTGTATATCCTCTTTTGTCCCAAGAACCTTGCATGATGTATGTTCAGTCTTGTTAAGATACTCGGACGAGTCCATGGCTGCAAGTTTTGATACGAGTTCAATACCTTGTAATAACGTTTCGAGTTCCTCTTGTATTGTTTCTCGTTGCGGATGAAGTGATGCCGATGACGTGCTGGGTTCATTCTTGTCATTTGTACTCTCCTTATTATTACAACTAGTACTACTAGTAGTAGTAGTGATGGCAGTATTGGGACTTGGCGTCGTGACTGTGGTCTCATCTTCTATTGGAAAGACAGACAGACAAGACGATCGTATTGTAGCATCTTGTTCCATGATTGATGAAGATTTTGTCTGTTTACTTTTTCTTCTGTCTTGTATAGATATAGTTATATGTAAGCATGAATGTATGGATGTCTATAGATGTAGGTAACCGACCTACCACTACTACTGTACCTCCTTGCTGCTGCTATCCTTGCTTGAACTTTCTCTGTCTGTACTCTCTTTTTCAGTATAGTAGTAATTAGTAATGATAGCAATGAATGAATACAGTTGTTATGCTTGTCTTTTGCAAGGTGTGCATGTGTGAAGTGTGATGGATGTGTGAGTGTATCAGTGTATCTGTCAGTTAGTCTGTTTGTCTTATATAATGTGTCATGAATGAGGAATAAGATATCTCTCTCTGGATACTGGGACTTTTGTTCCTTCTTGAGCAGGAGAACGCAAGCATCAGTGGTACCGTACCATACAAAAAACAAGAACAGAACACACAACAAGGCATCCAAGGTGGGGTGGACAGACGGCAGTTTTCGCCAAAAAAGCTAAACATCACAAATATCTACAAAGTATTCTACAGGACATTTAGGCCTTTGGCGATATACTGTTGTATGTACTGTAGTACTCTCTACTGTAGGGCACCAGAACAGTACAGTACATACATAGTCTACTACTACCACTCTACTGTAGAGAGAGGGCCCATGCACAGTCACTGTAAACTGCATGTGTATGTAGCTATTTTAGATTACCGTTACTCCTTAGCCTCTCTCTACACTGTACACTATGTTGTACCATACCAGTGGTACCCATCCCATCCACATAATGACAGGTAATAGAGGCAATAGAGAGGAGTACAGTATGTACATGAACGCTGCTACTACCTCTGTTGTACTGTACAGAGGTAGGTACGTGCAATAATACATACTGTCCTCTAGCTAGAGCAGCCATCATCACTAACAGAAACAACACAAGAACAACAATCCTACTGTTAAATAGAGTTATTATTTATATCCATCAATCTAATCTCACTCAAACAGTCACTCAATCAATCAGTCAGTCAGTCAGTTAGTCAGTCATGACCAGCTTTTCCTTGTCTCTTGCAAGTGCCTTGATTGCATTTTCTCCCACTCTCTCGTTGCTTTTTCTCTTCACTTACTCCAAGGCCCAGTTAGTAATTATAGTGACAACCTCTAGTTTCTTTCAGCTCCTTGCATGTCTTTTGGCCTCACTGCTGCATTTGCCATTTAAAGGAGTACAGAATGCATCCACCAAGGATATATTCGTTGTCATTCCCACGTCTGTCATTTCACAGGCCTTTTTCCGCTGTGCGTTTGTGTATTGTTATCATAAAGTGGAAGCTGTCATTGAGAAGTCTATTCAACGTCACGAACAGCAGGCACGTCAGCCTTTGCAATCGCAGCATCATAATGACAGTGCCGATGGTAGTGATCCTCAGGATCTTTCTGAAACGACCAAGCTTAAACTGGAACTGAACGATGCAAGTGCAGGAGTTGCGGCGGGAGTTGGGTTTGGTTTCTTTCATACGGTCATGCTTTATGGGACACTGCTGGCGTCAGAGAATTCCCGTGTTGGAACTCTGTATCAGGATAGTTGCACGGTCATGCCGAGTATTTTTAATTCTGCACTCATGGCATTTTGTTTTGGGATATTGGATTTGGTTTGGATGCCATTGACATTTTATGGTATGAGGAGACTCAAGGATAGTCTCTCGAGGAGGTCACGGTCCAATGTCTTTGGTTCGAGTTCGAGAAATGAGGATATTCGTCAAATGCAGGATTGGGTGTATCAAAAAGATAAATTGGGTGGAAAGGCGGCACTTGCATTGGTTCTTTTTACGCATTTTGCGGCTGCCTTTGCGACTTTGCCGAATCAGGTCATGCCGGTGAATGGGTGTGTGTTGGCTTTGCCGTTATTGGGTTTTATCACAATTTTAACGGTTTTTGCGTTTTGGTATTTTTGCAAAAATAATTATTTGCCTCGTGAGCAGCAACAACGGATACAATTGGCCCGTCGTCACGTCGATTAGATAGACAGCGAGAGAGAGAGAGAGAGAGAGAGAGAGAGAGAGGCAAAGAATCCAAGAAAGAAACAAGGAATGGAAGGAAAAAAGTGATTGTGCAAAGTCGTATTGCTGATACAAATGGAAAAACACAAAGGGCCAAGATGTCTCATGGTAAAAATCAACATTAGCATTATTTCCATATATCCACAGAAGCACATTTTTTTGTTTTCACTCTTGCGTATCCCAGATCCCCTTTTGTGTTTCTTCTTGTGTCAATTGTTTGTTTTCATGTTTGGTTGCTTGCTTCCTCGGCCAGCTAGCTCTAGTATAGCAAAACTTGAACAATGTCAAATATTAAATAGTATTGGTCAGATTAGAGGAGGCTACAGAAAGATCCTCATCCAATTTCTGTTCGTTCTCTTCCACGAGACCAGTAGATACAGTGAAATATGACTCGTTGTCGCCTTCGCTTAGCCCATGATTCATTGAAGAGCCCATGGAAAAAGAATTGTCATCATCATCTTTGAGACTGTGAATTCGAGAATCAGCTATGATTCCCTGCCAGTCATCAGTTTCAATTAACTTTTCAAGCATGTAAATGCGCTCATCATCAATTGGCTCAGAGTTGCTGGATACAGCAGATTTGCTGCTGTTAGTGGACCATCCCTCCCGACTTTCCTCCGCAACGTCACTATCTTCTCTAGAAGAGTTTGGATCGGGTCTTATGCTGAGAGAATTATCAGCAGCCTCGACTTCATTAAACATTTTGTTTGTTTGTGCCTCCACGACTTCCCAATCGCCCGTTTCGATTGCCTTATCCAACTCATCGCGTAATGAGGTGGAACTTTTTTGAGAAATGGCATCATCTTGACCATTGTCATTCTTTTCTTCCTCCGCTAACATGTCTTGTTCAGCAGCGGCCAGGCCAAAATCTTCTCCGAAAGCTTTCATTTCTTGCGGTGGATCATCTGCATTGTGTGCTGCATTGGAATAAGGCACGAATACTTGACTTTCGGGACTTCCGTGACTCCACGATGATACAGAAGAATCCTCTTGAAGTGCGAGAGATTTTGCAGCCGCTTTCTCTGTTGAAATATTGTTTCTGCGCAAAGATGGAATACGTTTCTTCCATCCCTTTCTGTCTGAAGTTTCTCCCACCACTCGAGCCTGTTCAGCGCTTGAGGTACTTGATGCTGAACTCTGTTTCTGTTGTCTATATGTGGGAATAACTTTGGTGACAATAGGTTCTAAATCTCTCTTTTGTCCACGTTCAGGGCTGTGGCCACCTGAGAGAGATGATACCGCATCGGATTCTACAGTTTCATGAACGGATGTCAAAAGGATTCTTAGATGTTGTCAACATTGAAAATAAGAATCAACACATGTTATACTTACGCGCGGAAATGTTCACATCTTCAACGTTAGATTCAGGGGCATCTTGAGCGATTGCCTTGGACACTGCCGATGATTGCCAAGGGCCAGCTATGAAATCAAGTATTGATCTCTTTTTCATATCCCCATCTACATTGACTTTGATATTTTTTACATCATTTGACATCTCCGACCCAGAAGAACTGTAAGCATCCTCCAAGGCAGCTGCAGTGGCCCCAGCAGCATTCCAATCTCCTTCTACAATCAATTTACCAATTTTTCCTCTTCTTGTGGTGTCAGCGTCTGACATACTTTCCCTGTCACTAGATATGTCCAACTTGTGTGTATTTATGGAAGATATAGTGCTGGGCTCATCTGCAGTGCTCACGTCTCCTGCAATTGCAGCAACCGCAGCCCAATCTCCAGCAGATACAGCAGCATCCAATCTACCAATCCAAATCCCATCTTCTTTTTCACTATCGGAATATCGTGAACTCATAATGCTGGCACTAGCACTAGCACTAGATCGACTATTCGCTGCAGCTGGAATCACTGCACCAGTGACCGTGTCCAATTGAGTGGCACGTGATATCCCTTCTACTTTGTCCCCATTCACAGTATCTACATTGTCCTTATGCATTATCTCCAAACTCCTGTCCTCACCATGTCCCTTGACAGCAGTAGATATTCCAATCTCTGCATCCTCGTCTGCTTGCAAACCATACGAATCGTCACTAGAAGGCCCATCACGACTATTGATCGATCGATCATCTTCCGAACGACTCCGACTGAACAAGAACAGGCCAATGATAGCCGCCAAAAACAAAGCTCCAACCGCAATACCCGCCACTCCCCCCTCAGTTAAAACACTACGATTATTTGCAAGTTCATTGTCAGTACCATCCTCCAACACGGATCCTGCAGAAACATACAGGACCTCCTTGATTTCCGTTCTCTCCATGGAATCCAAAAATAAGTTACCAATCATGGAGTTTTGAATAGATGATTGTACCCTGACATTGACAGATTCATCATCGTGATAATCTGGATTTGCATACACAATGACTTGAGTCACAACTCTCACACAAGATATCGATTCCAAAAATGACTCTGGACATGCATTCTCATCTGCAACATGTTTGTGATGTATTTGTGAAAATTCTGGTTCATTCGATCCATTTCTTCCATCACGAAATCCAATCCACCGTTCCTCCTCCAACTTTCTTCGAGTAATGTCATTCCATGCAAGAACCTTTCGTATCGTCAAACGAACATCGTCCATGATGACCACATCCTTGTTGCCATCATCCAAGGTCCTTGCCGTAATGTTTTCATTGTCAAATCCAACAATAAATGTAAAATCAATGGGAAATTCCACTGCGAGGGTAGGACTCTGACTAGGAGCCATGGTTTGTGTCGGAACAGAAGATTGCGTCGGCAATACCGTCCCATGAGTAGGCATGCCACTTGGAGCGACAGACGGAGTAGTAGCACCACCATCACCACCAGTATCCTCGTCAAAAGACACTCCATGAAAGTCACTCCCAAAATACCACAACCATGCACAATATCCACCCAGTCGTTCTTGCAAAACCACCATGTCTCCCCCCGCCACTACCGACGAAGAAGAAGTAGTAACAATATACCCAAATTCATCATTTCCCTGTGCATCCAACTCGTCCAAACATGCCACATCTTGTACCCCATCATTTCGAAAGGGACATATGAAGCGAGTAAAAGACAATTGCAATCGAAAATCCAATGCTTCAAAACTAGTCTCATAACCTGGTTCACACACTTGAGCTTCTATACAAAAATCAACAAGAAAGTTAGTGGTATCCACCTGTGAAATAAGCCCATCGGCAAGGACTTGATCCGAAAGAATGTAAGCACGACATTCTTGAAGAAATTCTTCTCGTTCCAGTGAATTCAATTGCTCTGTAGCCGTGGCCGAAGCAAACGACGACATGAGACTTTGATTCAAAATAGCAGTTGCAACAATAGTCGAAGTTGGCTGCTCTTGTGGATCCCATCGTAACTGGCTCAGTTCATCATTATTATTGAAATTAGTATTGTTATTCTTCACAGGAGCATTCCATGACAATAATAGACTGTTCAAACTGTCCGCACCGTACTTTTGAAGGAGCCAATAAAGGTGACGAGGATTCAACGATACGGCCATTGGATCTTCTTCTTCTTCTTCTTCTTGGGTGAACAATGACAAAGATGATGCCAAAGTGACCCGTGACAAGGAGGACCGGATGTTACTTCTTGTAACATGCATTGCTTCTTCGAGTCTTGGCGGCATTGTAGCATGGACAATCATGACCGACTGACAGAAGATGATAATAACAATGCAGCCACTCCACAAGAGGAGAGACGAAAAAAGGCCTATTAGGACCATTTTTATTCTTCTTTTGAAATATATATTTCGAATGATTCAATATAAATAATAACTTTGATCCGACCGTCACGTTGGTTTGTTTTCTTTCTTTCCTTGCTTGCTTGCTTGCTTGCTCTGGATAAATGTTTGTGGAGTGTGCAGGTTAGTTGACGGTTGGACACACACACACACACACACACACAAACTCTCTCTCTCTCTCTCTCTCTCTCTCTATGGATGGTGTAGATTTTAGTGAGTATGGCAGGGACTTTTCATTTCAAAACTAAAATTATCGATTATATAAAGGAGGATGATTCTTTTGTCATGACTGCGCACTACATTACGGTACAACACCACCACCACATGGCACATGGCACATGGAATGACATGTTCCCACATGGCTTGTGGAGGGGTAGAGTCGTACAGTACAGTAGTACGTACGATAGGTGTGACGTGGGATCGACATGTTACACTCATTCTTGTTATCCAAAGAACCAACCAGACCCGTTGGCAACAGATTTAAAAATGAGATGAGTATTGCCCTTTGTAGACATTGTAGGTGGGACGAAAGGTGGGATTGAAGGTGACAAGACTCGTACTGTACATACATACTGTCCCCTCCTCTCTCTACTCTCTCCTCTTTTTTTTCTTTCTCTCACATGACTCTCTCGATTCGATTCGTTCGATTCTGACCACTTCATCCCTTGCACAAAAAAACACTAGTTAGAGTAGTGTAGTTATTATAAAATATTGCAGGTATTTCGTATTCACGTCATTCCTTTATATCTTTTTCAACAAACAATCCAAACCAAAACCAAACCAAACCAAACCATTTTATATTCAACACTCACCCATCCATCCATCCATCCATCCATCCATCATGACAGCCAAGACACCCCTTGATCTTATTGATGCAGCAATTGCGGATCTTGAAGCAAAACTCAATCTTGCTCCTGGACAAACTCTCGCTACTGCTGCTGCTACTACTACCAGTAATAGTACTAGTACTACTACCAGCACTGGTACTAGTACTAGTGCATCAGTAGAGAAACAGACCCCAACCACTCCCAACACCCACAAGAAAAAGAAATCCAAACAATCCACCAAACATGCAACAAACACAACACCAAAAACAGATAAAAACCCTCCCACCAACAATCAGGAGAATCTACCGGATATTTGTAAATTGGAATTCAAAGTTGGAAAAATTATAAAGGCATGGGTACATCCCGATGCGGATAAGCTCTATTGTGAAGAAATTGATGTGGGAGAAGACACACCAAGACTTATAGCATCGGGCCTTCGGAAACATTATACTTTGGATGAGATGCAGGGAAGAAGAGTGGTGGTTGTGTCCAATCTCAAGACGAAAAAGTTGGCAGGATTTGCTTCTTCGGGCATGGTATTGTGTGCGGCAGCTCTTGATGAGAAGCATGGTGAAAAGGTGGAATTTGTAGAACCACCCGAGGGAGCTGTCATTGGAGAAGTGATTACCTATCAAGGATTGCCACCTCCACAACCATTGAGTGGAGCTCAGGTGGAGAAGAAAAAGATATTTCCAGCTTGTGCTGAGGGAATGAAAACAACAGAGGAGGGATTGGCAGCTTGGAATGGACATTTGTTTATGACCAGTGGGGGTCCTTGTACGTGTGCCACAATTTGCAATGGTGCCATGCGTTAAAATAAACTCCAGCAAGTACCGTAATATATATTCAGTATTCCATGCTATTCTTATACATTGCTACAGTATTACAGTTTTACAGTATACACCACACCATCATTTCTAGAATAGAAATGTCATTTCTTTCTTCCTTCCTTCATTGAATCTCAAGAACATCATTGGGATATCCAGCTTGAACCTTGTATTGTTCAAACAAACGTTGCAAGGCATCTACATACCGAGTCATTAATTCTTCTACTTGTTCCGTTGTTGGATTTTTAATTCGTGGACATGTCCGTTTGTGTGTTTGTGTTGCATTGTTGTGTTTGTGGTTGTGGTTGTGGGTGTTGCGGTTGTCATTGCTATTACTATTGTTATTATGATTGCTGGCTTTGTCATGATCCAACCATGGATGGATTGGATCTCCCATGACCATGGTCAAACGAGGAGTATGAGGAATGGGTAAAAACCATTTCCCCCAATACAATGTCAAACCCCCTCTGATACGACGTGATATAGATTCTAAACAACGTCCACCCGCAACAGAAAACGAGTATGAAGCAATCTTGTCCTTGTTATTTTGCACGTGAAGGACGGTGGGTGTCAATTGATCAAAAATGTCAGTGGCACCAAATACATAGACAGGATGAAGAATGGCACCCGTTTCCAATGCCAATTTCATGAGACCATAACGACGAGCCTTGATGGTTTGTACGTATGTTCGTTGTTGTTGTTTTTGTTGTTGACTACTACTACAAACATGACTACGATCATCATCATCATCCTGATAACGATGAGACAAGAATATTTCAGCCACTCCACCGGGTAAAATGAATAAATTTTGATCCAATTGTTGCATGGCATAGAGAATGGACTGTTTGTGAGCAGATCCTACAGACAAATATTGAAGAATATGACGTAAAATAGGCAACCACAGTGCACCATCCGTCGTGGTTCCTACACCGTACAGCTCCGGAATGAATTGATCACAAAATCCAGCATATAAAAATGCATGCAGGGGTATAATGGCATGAGGGTGCATGGCCACAATGCCCAAATGATTTTCTTTCATGGCAATGCCCCTCACTTTTGGAGTCAAATTGTGATGAAAATTAAATAAGTAATAAAATAGCTGAAAGCATTTTCGAAATTTATGCCAGGGAGCCACTGGATGTGTCACTAATACAATGTTGATACAAAATAAAGTTGCAGCTGCCTTGGGATGAAACCAATATAGAACAAAGGGCAATAGTAACAGAAAAGGTCCAATGTAGAATGCCGACGAACACAGGATGGCAAGAAGCCAGGCTGCCAAACGTAATCGAAATGGTAGAGGAGATGGGAAGGCGTCCGATTTGGCTGGGATGAGTTGGTTGCTAAATCCATGAGCTTCCGTTGCAGCAGGTTTCATTGTTGAAAAGAGACTGTTGGTTGGGTAATGGGTATGAGGTATGATGAGTGTGAGAGAGTATATTTGTGTTTTTGTGACGATAGGATGTACCAAAGATCAAAGATACTCCGGATAAAAATCATACTGTACTACTGAATTGTACCGCGCATACAGGATTGCACTGTAGAATTAATGGGCAGGTACTACGGTGGGTACAGAGAGGTACAGAGAGATGTCGCTGCTTTGCCATCCACCAAAAACACTTTGACCAACTAAACTGCAACAAGACGACGGTATTTTTATTTTTAACACATTTAACAAAACACACAAAACTCAACTCAACTCAACTCAACTAATCAACCAACTAATCAATCAACCAACTAATCAACCAACTAATCAACCAACTAATCAATCAATCAATCAATCAACTCATCAATAAATCAATCATGGCATCTTCTGCAAAAGTGACTCTCTTTGAGGATATATTTGAAGTAACGGCATTAAATCCGGAAGGAAAGAAATTTGAATCAGTCAATCGCATAGCTGCAACGGGAACGACTTATGAATGTGACCTGCTGTTGGATATCAATTGTCAAATTTATTCCATCAAGGACGGTGAAAAACGCACGGTAGTTCTAGCATCGACTCTCAATCTTGATGGAACCCCCGATGATCATTTCTCCTATTCGGCAAGTGCCAATGGATCAGAACCGAGTTTGGCGGATGCTTATGATTACGTCATGCACGGGAGAGTGTTTCAAATTGATTATAAAAAGGATGGCATCGTTGTCCTTGCGGCTAGCTTTGGGGGATTGCTCATGAGACTGACGGGGGATCAACGACATTTGAGTAGTATTTTACCCGATATGAGATTGTACATTTTAATCAAGTAGTGGGTGTGACAAATAATAACAATGATGATTTTAATAAATGAATAAAATGCGTTTGTTTGATAGACTACGTTCATTCTCTATATATTATCCGTCCGGGTATTTTCATTACAACCCTACAGTACAGAACAGTACACTGCACAGCACAGCACAGCACTGTACTCTTTCAATGATTATTATTGTTGTTGTAAAGCTCACTCACTCTTTGAAAGGTCTCATTGGTTCCAGATAGAACGTGATACCCTTCATTGCCATCTTGACTGCAATGTCCCAAAAACACATCCTTCTTGTAATCATACCTTGTACTATCAAATATCGTCTCATCTCCCGTCAAGGCATACAATTTCTTCTCAAAGTCAGACCTTAATTCGTGCCAATGACGATTCAACATGTAACAATGTTCCAATTTCACAACTCCCACCGGAATTCCCTTGCCTCTCTCACCCTTGAAGTTCTTTCCACTGGGAGTTCCCTCTGCCATGCACTGCCATGGCTTTCGACACATGGTATAATGCACAGAATATATCTTGTCAAAGTCAGTCACTTGACAATCTTCACAGTAATCCAAACCATTGCGACAGCCTCCAACCTTGTCCTTGGCGACACGGTTGGGCATGTAATTGGGATGGGTTCGATAGAGAACATCCATACCCATGTGATTGTGTCGACA
Source organism: Chaetoceros muelleri (assembly GCA_019693545.1). Classification (NCBI taxonomy): domain Eukaryota; phylum Bacillariophyta; class Thalassiosirophyceae; order Chaetocerotales; family Chaetocerotaceae; genus Chaetoceros; species Chaetoceros muelleri. Next base: position 53,228 of record JAAMXU010002147.1, read on the forward strand.
CTGATTGAGTTCTACGGCATTGTCCTTTTTCACATAATCGTAAAAGTAAGCCATAACACCCTGCATGGCCCTTGCACCGACATATCCACCATGGCCCGATCCATGCCATCCAGATCCATATCCCCATCCATCGGTATAATTTCCCTCTCGAATAATATCCAATACTTGATCCATTACATCTGGATCTCTCCTTGCCACCAAGAACCCAGCCTGATAGGCAGGTGGGAATTTCCCAGGAGCGACCTGTGGCCAATCTCTTGTGAGGAAGGCTCCAATGGTATCGGGCAATCTCTCCCCCGGTCGTTCCAATTCCAAAATATCCCTTGCCCTCTTTCCCTCTACGGAATCCTTGTCGTAGAGAATGGCATCAAACAAGTGATCCATGGGTTTGTAGAAGGCAAAGTCAATATCGACATGAACAATAATATCATGTGGTAAAGTATAAGCATAGAGTTTGACGAATTCATCATGTCCACAGCACCATTCCTTATGAACCGTCTTTCGAAGGTACTCTCCCTGAATATCTTGTGGTTGAATGGGAGGTTTCACGACTACAATGTCAAATCCAACTTCACGAAGTCTTGCTGAACATTCCTTGGCTTGTTCGTGTACAATGGCATACATTTTGTAATCATACTTGGAACCAGATGCTGGATTTCTAGAGGATATTTGATGAATGGAATGTCTCAGTATTAACGATGCATCGACAAGTCCTGCAGAATGTGTCTGTTTGTCACCACATTTGATAAAGGATACTGCATATGCCACAACAACAGGAGGAGAGGAGGAGGAAGAAGAAGAAGAAGAATTCGGTCCTTTGTCCGAAGACATGTGACTGTTGCTAATACTGACACTGATAGCACTGCTACTATCATGACTAGTACTGGTACTGCTACTGGGTATCAAATGGAAGGATATCGCAATGGAGAATATGGTCCAAAGGACAACCATTAATTTCACAAAGGAAATAAAAGTATATCGATTTCGTTCTCGAAATGGATTGTGTGGAGCAGGCATGATTGATGATATTGACTGATTGATGATTATTGATATTGTTGAATATATATATAAATTGGATGATTGATTGATCACTATTAGCTCTCTACTACTGGTACTCTAGAGAGAGAGAGAGAGAGAGAGAGAGATGTTTTGTGGACAGCACGGGTATTCCGAAAAATGACACAAGTATTATTTGATAACGGTCGGTAAGATAATTGAGATACCTACGGTACGGTACGGTACGGTACGGTAGTATCTACATTGGTAGTTTGCTCCCCCTCGGATCGGTCCCGGGGGGGATGTTGTTGTTGTGGGAGAGTCTAGCAAGCGACCCCGTGACGTCACAACCAATTCGTTTTTTTGTCCATATAGGCGTTTTGAAGCATGCCCGGCGCAT
>JAAMXU010002172.1:0-10210 GCA_019693545.1 Chaetoceros muelleri
ATATATATATATATATATATATATAACAGTTTTTCGCTTCTATCCCTATTATTATAATATGATCCTTGACTGTTTTATCCGCCGTTCAGACAAGGGGATTCTGCTGTTGTTCGTAATCGGACAGCAACTTTCCAACCAGTTTACCTACAAACTTCTTTGCTGGACCTGCACCATGAATCGAAAATGGATTTTCAGATACTGAACAATTGGGAACTGGTACCATTTCAATGGCAAGCGAGGATGCATTGACGGCTCCCCAATAGGGCTTTACAAATCGGGAACAATTACGAACAGCATCTCCATTACCACAGGTGAATATATCTCTTACACTCTCTGAACCCACATCATACCGTGAATCGATGTATCCAGTCATCAAGTTTCGAAAGACCAAGGAATCAACATCTAATTGAGCCATTTCCGTATTTTTGGAATACCATAGTGATAACTGTTGCTGGTCATTGACCCTATTCTTGTGCATCCATATCGACATTTCCTCGGATTTCATCATGGTCAACAGTGGCTCAGCAAATCCCATGTACTGACCAGCATTGACAAATTGTGGACAACTTGATCTTGTTGCATTCGGATATACTTGTGTCATTACATTTTGATTGCATGGCGATCCATTCCAGCAATTAGGTTCTGCACTGATGAGAATTGGTTTTCCCTTTCGAGCAGTATGAAATCGATCCAATACCTGTGATACACCAGTGATTCCCCATGGATTGAAAAAGGAATCCGAGTCAGTCAACATGACGATATCTACTGGATTTTCTGCTGCCAGCAGTGTTGCCTCAACATCATCGTCGTCGTCGTCGTCGTCGTCACCATCCTTGGTGGAATTTGATTTGGATGTCACGAGATGATCCAGGAAATTAGTCATGGATCTCAACTTGGTTTTAAAGCCTTCCCATGGCAATCCATCGCATATGTTTTGGACTTCAACTTTGATTCTGCTGGACGTGGTGTCATTGGTTGTTACATTTTGAAAGTGATTTGCAGTGAATATCCAACTAGCAAGTGCCCTGGAATTATTTCTGGTTTCACATACGAGTAACCATAGATTGACTCTCTCCTGCTGCTGCGCCGTTGTTGGTGTGGTGTCTCTCGATGCATGAACAGAATTTGGTGATGTTCGTAAAAGTAGTAGTTTGTCTTGAACACCAATGGATGCTAGGATCATCAAAGCAAGAAATGCAGTGACAGCGATCGCTGCGAAACGTAGTGTTGAATCATGTCTAGCAGTTTTCATGTTTCATGTTTTCAGTCTTGACTACTCTACACTAATCAAAAATAAACAAACACACTCTGTGTATTTGTTGGTTGGTTGGTTGGTTGGGTCCAATTTGCATTGAAGTTTTAGAGAAAATATTCACATTTTGTTCCATTCATGATCGCTATGTACAACTGTAATCGCTAAAAGTTATAAGTATCGCAGAAATGCCTCAACGTGGTGATGTACGTACGTATAGTACTTCGGTACCTGAATGGACGGATGGATGGATGGTACAGATGTGTACTACCCACGTTACACAGATACCGAATGGGCAAGTGGCAGGTACTGTAAGTCAAAGTAAACCTGCTCACACACCGCCGTTTTACTTACAGCGCTTGGCCTTTATCTCTCTCTCATCTCTCCGTACCTGGTGGTACACGTTATTTATGTTATATATGCAAACATTACAATTTTGTTATATTTTATAGAAGAAATATACGGTATATATTATATTTCATTTGTGTATTTTCACAAAATCACATCATGAACAATCACATCTTCCTCCTTCACCAATCTCCATTCCTACAAAAAGCAACCACCCACATTGTCCATCGTACCTTTGCCACCGGCACAAGAGGTGCAAGAGGACACGGATGGTTCCAGAAATATCGCTCAGGTCTCGGCGGAAGACACCTCCAGGGACGATTCCACAACCGCGACATTCCAAAACGCATCGCCATCAATGAAGAAGTATTTGGACTCAATGACAAATACGCTTCTCAAAAGGAGGGAAGAATAACCAATCATCATTTGGCCTATTTGGATTTGAAAGTTCATGATGATCAAAAGGATTCTTCCGTACATCGCATCGTGATTAAGTTGTCCACTGCAGCGCTTCCCAAGACTTGTGAGAATTTTATCAAACTCTGTCAAGAGGGAGAGTATAGGAATAGTAAGGTATTTAAAATTGAGCCCAAGGTGGGTATATGCTTGGGAGATGTGACGGAGAAAAATGATGGTATGCAGGGACGATGTCATGAGAGTTTGGGAAATGATGCTACTGGGAATCCTGCAACTTTTGCACATGAGAAAACGGTGTTGAGTCATGTGGAGAAGGGAATAGTGTCCATGCTTTCTCCTGGGTTGGATCGAAATGATTCAAGATTTATGATTACAACTGTGGAGGATGCACCTCATTTGGACGGAAGATATGTGGCCTTTGGAAAGGTCAAGGAGGGATTGAATGTTTTGGAAGATATTGCCAAGAATACTTTTACAAAACGAGGACGGCCTACCATTGACATTCAAGTTGTAGAGAGTGGTACACTGTAAAAGAATATGATTCAAAGTGTGTCTCTAGAGCTAGTACGTACCCATACAGTAGACAAGAATAATAAGTGTGGTGGATAACACAAAATTTATTTAATTAAAAAAACACACAATTGAAAAATTGCGGTGCTGTAACTGTACTACTGTACTCATCATTGCCAATCTCACAAACACTCTATTAGACACACACACACGTACATACTCACTTCCAACAGCAAAGCACAGCACAAACATTCAAAACGTTCACACTCTATGAGAAGGATCCGCATTTTGTGGTCCACTCCCCAGAGCACGTAACCTGTCAAAAGTGGAAATGAACTGGACAGGACCAGGACCAGGACCAGGACCAGGACGATGATCTTGGAATGGCACATTGACTAATTGTGGCAAAGCACCATGACCACTACTACTGCCATTGGTACCACTCGATGTTCCTAGAGCTTCGTCTGAAGAAACAACAGTGTCGGGAGTCGGAGGTCTTCTGGAAGGTCTGGCCATGCGCTGATGACTGTGATTCGGTTGTTCATTGCCATCACCACCATCGTGGTCTTGGTGGAACACAACAACCTCAATGTATTTGACAATGCCCACCGAATTCTTATCTTGCCTATACACTTGTTCCCTCCTGAGATAAAAGTTGGCACCTCCTCCTCCTCCCATGCTGCTACTGGTCTGTTCGGTGGCTTCTCTGCATACATTGTAAAGATCTTGAACGATTTGTTGATCTCTGGCTTTGGCACTATTGATAAGATAGCAGGATGCAAAGAGAGGAATGGTCAAAATCGCAAACATGGCCACATACCAAAAATTACCAAGTACATCTCCCAACCATATTTTAGTAATGACGGGTGTTATAGCCAAAAGAAAGATGGACAATCCCAAGATGCTGCAGGATAGACGAGAGTTTCTTTTTCTGAGAGATGCAAGAGATTCAAGAACGGAATCAATTCGGTTGCAAAAGTCCTCCCATTGGATCATGGAATAGTTTGGAAGAGATTGTAAATTGGTGGGGAATGGAGTTCGGTTGATTTTGATTTGTTGCTTCCCATTTAGTGCAGAGCCTCCTTGGGTTGTAAAGTCTACTCGGCAAGATGATGATGAAGAAGACGATAATAATGGTGGTGACGACATGACATTTATTGCAGGTGTTTTTCTCTTGAGTTTGTTGCTAGTTTTCTTGTTTGCTTGTTTGCTTGTTTGCTTGCGTGTTTGCTTATGATGTGTATGAAAAACTTTCTTTGGTTTTGCAATGAACTACATGCCAAATATATATATTTTATATAATAATATACCGGTATAAAATTATTTATCTCATTTTTGTAAAAAACTTCCTTGTCTTGCATCATTCTTTTTCTTCGTCCCCCGCTGGGTCAGGGGGGCGGGGCTTAAATAAATAATATTGAAATGGACTGTTTAGAGTTCTGCGATCCACGAGAACAGAAATGCCATTTTATGTTTCTTGTATTTTTTTATCATTATACTCCGTATTAATTATTTATGTCTTTTGATTGACATTACCATCATGACACCGACCTCGACTCAAGTAATACAGTCAAAACAACAACAACAACAACAACAAGAAGCAGTGCCTCCAGCAGCACAGGTATGATGCAATCCCAACAAAAATAACAAGAACAAGAAGAAGCGATTATAATCAGCGATCACCAGGACGTACTGCACTACTACCATCCAACCACGAGTATTGTAGTACTGTCCTATCTACATCATCCATCATGATGCTTGGTTCAAGGCTCAAGATCAAATACACGAGGCTCTTCATCCTTCATTTTTACCACAATACTGTCAAAGTATCCAATAAGACCGGCATCGTTAAGACTAGTATCTCCCATGTTCAAGGCGAAAATCTGTCCAGTGTTGATGGGGTATTGCTCATTTGTTCCAAGAACATAGTCATTATCTGCTGCATTCTGAAGAGTCTTATCTCCAGATGGACATCCATTAACAGACTCGCTGAAAACCGCAGTTCCTCCAACAGTGTTGATATCGAAACGAACTGTTGTCCAGCCGCCTTCTTCTTCACCTCCGGTAGTAGGGACAAAGTCATAACGGCAATCGTAGAATACTGTAATTGAATCATTGGACCTGGTGTAGACATTGAGATAAAATTGGCCAGGGCACTTTGTCGCAGTACCGCCACATGCATCTACTTTGAAGGAGTATTCAATGTACTCAAAGTCAGACACTGGCCTATTCCAGAGCTCATCGTTGACACCTTCAATGTAGGGAGAAGAGATATATGACAAAATGACCTTGTCAAAGCGGTCAGTGGAAGTAGTAGGAATGGATCCTTGAAACGATCCCGAGCCAATTAGTGCTTCATCTGTGGTGAACTGGAGCTGGTCGTCTGTCCCATCAAGTGCATACTGGAATGGTGCAGAAAATGCTGTCTCTAAATAATTATTAAGGAAGCATTCGTCGAAATCAGGTGAGGTAAAACATTCCTCCTCAATGCGATCAAATGTGTCACCAGTCCGTTCCTCAGAGGTTCCTGTGATGGCATATCCTGTGACAAGGCAAGTCTCCTGAGGGAGTTGCAAGTACTTTGGGATTTTTGGAGATTTTGGAGATTTTGGAGACTTGACGGATTTCATCTTCCTCCTGCTCCTCTTTCGAATTGGTGTTGCATCGATAGAGTCTGCAAAGACAAAGAATGCAACCAAGAGAATCTTTGTCATGAGGATAAGAAATCTTGGAGTGATGATGGAATAGTGGTTACGAGCAGAAGAAGTAATCATTGTTAATATATGACAGAGACAGAATGGAAGAATAACAAACAAGTACTACCAGTGATATAATGAACAATGCACTTTATTTTTTGCGTTTCTTTGTTTTGTGAGCTCTGGTTGTTTGGCGACAAGTCCTGCTGCTGCGGGAATACTTTGGGCGATGATGAAATGTCTCTTCCTTGTTGGTAAGAAGTTATCTTTCCTTTCTTTCCGTGTTGAAAGAAAGTGAAGATTATCAAGGACGTGAAATTCCTTCTTTTAAAATTATCTAAAAATACTATTGAGAAACAAAATCTTCTTTCACTTGTTATATAGTTATATACTTTAGGGGGGGATGATGCGACTTCTTGTGCATTGTGTCGTGTTTGTTTCTACTCTCCCAGAAAGAAAGAATAGTGGGTGGTGAGAGCGTTTAGTTTCTTTGCATCCATCCAGCAAGCAAGATAAGAAACTTTACATAATTGCAACTAATCAAAACTGTTTTCTTTTCTCTTTTCCTTGTGTTCTCCTCCTTCTTGTCCAGGTTGGAGGGGGGATAAGGCTCAAGATACTGTAATAAGTGCAATAATCCTCCGACATACAAAAACAAGTCGAAGTATGATAGTATCCAACGACAGCACCCGTACCTTGATGCGAAAATGTCTAATGTCCTTATCTTCTTCCTATTGTGTTGCCTCCATCATCACTAATCATAGTTATCTTCATAGTAAACTCCTTCCTCATCCGAGTCATGCCCTGCCATGGGAGGCTCGTATAAATCTCTCAATGACAAACAAGATTCTTGCGCTTCTTCACAATCCTCTAGTTCTGGTGCCAGTCCGGCCATACTATCTCTTCGTAGGTAGCCTTTATACTTTTGAGACAAAGCAGTCTTGAGTCCATTTCCGGTACTATCCAGATGACCATGTATACGAGTCGTATTTCCAATCACAGAAAGTGGTTGAAATGTCCGTGTTGTTTGAGATCCAACAATTGTGTTCCAGTAGGATCCCGCAGAGCATGAAGTGCCTGGATCAGTTAATGCATGAAAACTTTGAGCAGCAACGGATGCGACGCTGCTCAGCGGTCGATGACGAATAATTTCTCCCTCCATTAATGAAGTAGTGTACGTTGAAACTATATCTCCGACTGTGCTGGGTAAGGCACGAAACGATGAAGCTAGAGCAAAATGGCGATGCAGTGATCTAGAGGAAAATTCTGAATTGATTGGTGACAAGGACGTTAGTATTCCACCATTTGGACCGTAATCTTCCATCCATAAACCAGGATCGATATCTCTACCTCTGGTTCGTCTGTAATAACTATCTCTATGGCTATTCCTCTCTTGTTCCAGCTGTCTTCGTTCAATGGATGTTCCCTCAAGGAGTGATTGATGAACCTGCATGGGAGACATGGAATGTAAGAGACAACTCATTTCTACCATGATATGACGATGAGACGATGGCTTCAAGGATGAAATATATTCATGAAACGTGAGTGCATCGGCTATTGGAAACATATCGTCGTCTTCCAAGGAAGACGAACCTTGGAAATATCCACTGGCGATCCCAATCTTACTTTTAGACTTTGGAGTACCTCTTGCGAAACGGAATGGCAAAGTTGCAGTCTCAAGAGCAATAGCGGCCGCCGCACTTGCCTCAAACAAATTACTCCACTTGTCTTTCTTATCAAGAGATTTCCAGCACCTTGACAATGACAATGGTAATACCAAATCCGAGTTGGACGTTACCCCATGTAGCAACAAACCCTGACTCAAATCATTTCGAAAATCACAAACGGCTTTATTCTCACTTCTCCAATAAGCAAGTTCATTTTCTTGCAAAGTAGACTTTGCGGTACCACCCTTGTCCATGTGGAAATCATCACCATCGTGTACCACCACTGAAAACTTTGTAGCACTCTTGCATTCATCCGACAACTCCTCCAATACACTAGCTGCCAATCCTCCAAACAAGGCTTGATCCCCATCTGTCAATATCTGACATCCCTTGACACAATCACAATCTTCCATCCATTTACGTAACTTATCCGACAAAACGTCCTCCCTCCATTCTCTTGTGATACCCATGGACATTTCAGTCATGGAACAAAATGATTGTGAACCAGATGCCACTGGATTCATCCCCGCATGGTAGGAATAGAACATGGTCTGATCCATCGATTGTTCTTCCTGTTGTTCCTGGTCACAACACCATCGATGAAACGGCAGCGGTGCACTGTACATGTTGTTCCATGGATGCGGCGGCATAAAGAATTGCATCCAATGCAAAGACGATAGAGCTCTATGCCTTGCCATTTCTGCTTGAGTTGCCACTCGTGTAAAATCATCTTGATGAGTAGTTTCTTCTCGTATGGCATCATTCCCACTCTGTGATTGCTGTGCATGTGATGGTGAAGTATCAGCTTTTGTATCTCTAGACGATGGTGGTGCTAATGCGGATGCTCCTAAAAATTCATTCCAATAATTTGTCAAATCACAATGAAGGGATTTGCTGTACTCTTCCTGTCGTTGTCGTCGTTTCTTTTCCTCGCGCTCCCTTTGAGAATCTTCCGCATCTTGCCAATATACCAAGTCATCATGATCCTCACCTTCCTCTTCTTCTTCCTCTTCTTCTTGTAGATCCCATCTCATGACTCTATCATTATTAAAATCGTCCCTGTAACGATTTGATGAATGTACAAATTGACTCGACACATGTTTGTACCGAGAAGAATGATAACGTGACGAAACAGTACTCCCCGACGTCAAAACAGAAGAAGAAGAAGTAGCAGTCCTCGATGATGAAAGGACGGATGCTGTTTGTTGAAAACTCTCAAATGCATGACGTTGACTGGGACTCAAAACCGAATTCCATGGATCATTCTTTGATTGATCCGAATAGTATGAGTCGTTACTACAATGCTCGTTGCTATTCAAGGACGATGCAGCTGCTGGCGTTGCCTCTGTGGGTATTGTTCCTGACATTGACGGTTCACGACTTGGATCATTACGATGGTATACTTGTACCTTTCCACTCCAAGTGACGGTCGAAGTATGATCTTTTGTCGCTGCGTTTCCTGACGACAACGACGACGACGAAGAAGAAGAAGACGACCACGAATTGAAACAATTCTTTCCATCGACAAAGAGGACTCGGGGGACGTACGTTTCTCCCTGTACAGCGTGTGTCATGTACGGATCACATAGAGGATCGTTGTTGACATTGCGATGATGATCATTGGACGATGCATGATTATAGTATGGGGATGTACACGAGAGTCCTTGAAGATTGCACAAATGAGAAGTAACGGCATTCGATGCGGGACCCAATGATATCTGGATAATCTCGCCGCCGATATTCATTCTGAAAGAAGAAGAAGAGTCATTCACGTGGATAATGTGCGATGAGGTACTGTAGTCAAATTCGAAACGGAACTGTAGGCAAGACCGATGGATGGAAAGCAAGACGAAGCAGTGCAGTTATATCAAAGAGCAATGTTTAATTTTTTTTGAGGAAATATATAAAAGAGAGAATGGTATATATATAAAAAAAAACTCAGGAGTGTCCTTCAGTACTGTACAGTAGAGTCGAAATATGAGCTAAAAGGCTATTACAATATAATTATTTGGCTTACTAAACAACTTTCAATCTCCACCACACAATGGTTGTGATGATAAATTGGTTGGTGATTTTTGCGACAGGTTTCAGATTTACTTCTCATACACTTCCACAGACGCACAAAATGAAAATCATCATGCAATGAAAAATGATACACTTTTAGGAAATTACAAACACTGCTTGTATCCACTATCCACCCATGGCTGTCTGACCGTACTGTACTCTAGACAGTCCTTGCATGAACCAAAATGGTAAGAATCAAAAAGTGTGTTTTGCATCTGATCGTTTGATCGAACGAACAAACGAACGAACGAATAGACACGTCGCCCAATGAATGCACCTTCATGCAATGCAAAATAATGCGATTCAAAACAATCAATGCAATTACCGTACCTACAGTTGGTAGGTAGAAAGAACTCAACACACACACAAAAACAATATAACCACAAAACCACTCACTCCCAATGAAGAAGCTTTCCGTCGGGCGGTCATAATCATAATGCTGATTCGACGTTAACGTGTACAATCAATATTTTTATACGAGGGTTGGTAGGGTTAGGGTTTGGGTCTCTTGGTGTTGTTCTTTCTGGAGGATGCATTTCGAATCATTATTCGCGACATCATTCATCGTTGTTGTTTGTGGTTGTGATTGTGGTTGTCGTTAGCATTGTCATCATCCAAATGACTGACTGTTTTTCTTTACATCTTATCTACATTGTCCGAACTGCACGACTTGATCGTTGATTGTGTTTTGTGTGATTTTGACGAATTCATAGCAAACTAGGATGGATGATGCTTTGCAAAATGTTTGTTTGTTGTATTGTCTCGTGCATGTATATATATATATATGTATACATGTTGCTTCCTGACTAATAATATTTTGTACGTTGTCTTCTTTTCATTTCCACTTTAGTATTTTCACATTGGCATGTAGCGGGCGGCGGGCGGGTACGACATACTCTCTATCTAGTAGGGAATGGAAGTTAGTTCCAGTTCATAGGAATGAATGAATGAATGAATGACGAGAAACAAGACCGATTCATCCATCCAACCATTGCAATGCGTAACCAATTCAACCAACGAATTGTTGTAACCTTGCGTGTGCTGTAAATACTGAAACACAAAGAATATGGATAGATCATTGAGCGTTACTTGTACTTGCTTCGATCTATAGAACGTACAAGGTACAACACGATTTGGATATATAGTACCAGGTACAGTATGCGATGGGGCATGGTATCTCATTGTCTGTCATGCCTGGATAAAAGACAAAAAGAACACACACACACACACACATATATATATATATATATATATAT
>JAAMXU010002179.1:0-15023 GCA_019693545.1 Chaetoceros muelleri
TAAGATTTTCTGCACATGAGCTGAATGTCACATGATCGATGAAGTCTTTCTTCTTTAAGACAAAGTATAGTGACAATGGGGACATGTGTATTGGTGGGACATTGCTCTATCACTGTAGTAGTTGTATCACATGTGCTACCATCAATATGTTCTTTGACAGATCAATTTCTGCACTCTATCAGAAATCAGGGGTATGACATATCCACCTTTCGTTTAAATGTTGGGGGGGGGGTTATTGTATAGGGGGTGATAAATTCCTCTGTTTAATTCCAATATTCTTCTAGTCCCTCCAAAATGTTATGGTACTATTCATACCACCCAGGGTGGTATTGGCATTTAACATAGCTTGGTTTGGACCAATGACATATGCGTTCAGGGGATGCGCCATCTTTTTGCGGGGACAATAATTTTTCTCTACAGGATAATTACCTACAATCTTGTCAGGCAAGTGTGTGACTTAAGCCCCTGCATAGTGATGATACAGTATGTGAATTATTGTTGTTCCTGTACCAGGAAATGAATTGCATCGTCTTACCTCCATAGTTTCAACATTCCACCCAAAAATATAGGCAATGGTTAGTGCTTCAAAGGGTCACACTGCCCGTGTCAGGCAGGTAATGGTGAGTTGATATCAATTTATTTTTGCTTTGTTTAGGATAAAGTTATGTCGTATACTACTTTACAACTGAATGACTTCCGTTTTGTGCCACGCCCTGAATCTTTATTCTGCTTTCTTGTTGAATTCACAGCAAAATTCTTTTATGGAACGTCAATATGAGGACGAACCATCCTCCTCTGGTTCTGAGGATGGTGATGGATTTCAGCACTCCCCTACTACTTTGTCACTTTCTTCATCGGGAAGTTTACAAGGGAGAAATAATCGGTAATCAAGAAATAGGAATCCTCCTGTTACATCATCAAATTCTTTGAAATCAGTATCCTCTCGATATCATCATGATGCTCGCCGAATTAATACTTTGCGGCAAGGGAACTCTCAAGATGATCACAGTCTTGGTGGATCTTCAGGTGACGAATGACGAATCCCTTAGTTATGTCCAGTTAGATGCATATAGTGTTGACCCCAAGATACTTTTTGACATGCATGACAGTCACCTGGGTGATGTATCCAGAATTGTTAGGACGCAGGTGTTCTCAAGAGTGAAGTTTCTCCCACAGTCTGGAAAGGAACACGAGAAGATCTTTGGATCGTTCTGGAGGCCAAATTTGTTGGTTGATACACCTGGTTATGTTAATGCTGTCCTTGACAATTTTTCTGATTTGAAAGAGAGGCGAAATGATGAGGCGCACCTCACTGATGCTGTGCATTTTTGGATGAAGGCCGCTCCTGTTGTTAGGAAAGTAATTCTTGACCGAAGTTCAAATGTTACACAAAGGATGAAGAAGGAGCTGGTAATTGGTAAGTCTGGAGAAAAATTTCTTGCTCAGCTTTCAATCATGGCTCTCATATCTTGTTTGTGAAACTGTGTTGGGTATTATCATATACTCCGACTACTACTGATACTTTTACTAGGAATTGAACACTTGCGTCTAAAGAAACTAGGACAATCTGTTCCGGATGAAGAATTCTTCAAGAAAAATCCGTCCTATAATAACCATGTTCTGAATGGACTTATGTCTATTTTACAGAACATTGGTTCCACTGGTGATCCGTCTTTCCTTGAAGAGTCGTATGATCCTAGTGAGGTATTAGCAATTATTCGTACTCAAGACATTAATGTGTTTGAGACTTTCTGTGTACTTTGTCTTAAACACATTGTAGGTACAAGCGTTTGGCGGCAGAACTTTAGAAGGGAGACAATTTCTAATGCTTTCACTATTAGTGATGAGGCATTTGCATTTTTGATTCTGGACAACAACAGGGATTATTGGAAGCTATGTTACTTAAACTTCTTTAGGGTGTAGAGTGTTTTATTGTCATTGCTGCTGCTTGTCATTTAATTCATCAGCATTCAATACACATTTCTCAATAATTATTAAAAATACCTTCACTGACTGACTAATTGTCATGTACACTTCTCCAATTACACTTCTCCAACTTCTCGTGTCAACTAATCACCATGCTGGACCAGATGAACTTCTTCGTGTGTGGCAAAATCAGCACTGTGAATATATTCAGAATGGCACCATCAGTGATATTCCAAACCCACCAACAGTCACAAAAAAAAGAAAAGCAACAAGTGCATCTATATTGTCCTATGTGATGGATAAGGAAACTGGAGACAAACCATGACCTGAAAAGCCATATTATGACAGTTTGTGGTGGATAAACTATGAGAGAAATCTAATCTGTAGGGCAGATTAGATCGAGGGAGAGAGAGAGAGATAAAGAGAGCTTGAGAGCTGGAGAATAAATGAATTGATTAGTAGCAGTAAGTTTCGATCATCTTGCAGTCAACACTAGAGCGATAGAGCTAAGGTAAACTAAAATGATAATTGAGAAACTGTGAGCTTATTTTAGAACTGTAGAATTGCTCTACCGTATATTCCTACGCAGATAGGAATCTGTACGACATCGAGAAAAAGATTGAAGATGTCTGCCGAACAGACATCTATTTTTGGTGCATTACATAGATATATCGTAGAGCAATGACGAGATCCTGTGTAACCTAATTCAATCACGTTGTGGATGTAGGATACCCGTGAGAATAGGTGTCCTATGATAGCTATCAAGATTACATCCTCGAACGCGATTCCAAGTGAATATACAACAATGTACCTCGTAATAATATATCCCCTATAATAGCATTAACACTATGTCATTTTACCAGAACTGATGACTCCACAAATGCACCATAAGTTTTGTAGATGATTCAGGATGCCATTTAATTCATGGAGTTGTTTGCTACTGTAGTGCAGAGATTGGAAGAGAGTGATATATTCAGAGCATGGTACCATGGTGGGTCAACCAATGCAATTGGAAACCTTTCTTCACCCATACAATTACTGTCATTAGGTGCATTGAGATACATAGGAAGAAAGTGCACCTTTGATTATCTTGAAGAGCTTACATTCATAAGTGAGAGGACTCATGAATGCTTTTTCGAAGCATTCATCCAGTATGGCTCAATGATTCTTTATGACAAGTTTCTTGTTGTTGCAGCACAAACCCCTTAACAAGAAGGTGAACACCACATGCATGAGAAGCAAAAGGCAGGATTTGATGGTGGTATAGGAAGTATGGATGCAACTCTAACTATTGAAAATTGTTGGTTTGGTTTGAGGCTGGTGCATATGGGACACAAACTGAATAAGACTGCTCCGACATACAACATTATTGTTAACCATCCGAGGCGCATGCTGTCATCTACTGGTAATCATCCATCAACTTGGAATGACAAAATGCTGGTCATGTTTGATTCATTTCTTACTGATGTAAGGAATGGAAACATCCTTAAAGATGACAAATTTGAATTGCTAGAGAGATCAAATAAAGGTAAAATCGTTCGTGTGCAACACAATGGTGTGTGGCTCCAGGTAGATAATGGTTACTATGAGTGGAGTATGATGATGCCACCATTCAAATATGTTGGTAATAGAAATAAGTTATGCTGGTCACAGTGGATGGAAAGTATGAGGAAAGACATAGTGTGCAGATTTGGAATACTCAAGAAACATTGGACTATTCTATCAAAGGGATCCCAGGCTAAGGAGATAAGTGTAGGAGATGAAGTATGGAAGAAATGTTGTGCTCTGCATAACATGCTTCTGGAAGTAGATGGTTATGATGAAATGTGGCAGGAAGATATCTCTACATCTGAAACTGGTAATTCATGTTTTGCAACCAGGTACGGTTGATGTGGTTGATTCTGATTGTTTTGAGGCACCAGCAAATGTAACAATGCATCTAATTGCTGTTGTTGTATTTGTTGCACTCCATTGTTATTCAACCAGCCATCATTGCTGATTGTTGTTGATGAGATCAAACATGATGAGTTCCTTAATCTCATAATCATCTTTGTCATCAGATGACAATGTTGCCATGATGAACAGTAAAATGTTATGCTAGAACTATGAGTCAACAATATAGTCACATGAAATCGTCCCTTGAAAAACTATATACAGTTTCAGCAGTACAGCACTTTGGATGATTCAAACAGAGATGTGATGCTGCATGCATGACTGAGAAATGTTACATGGAGTGTAGGAGGAAAGATTTTTGTTCTCATCGCTCAAGGAGTCTTGTATCATTGTGAACGGTACCTCTAGATAATTTGAGTCTTCTTGTATAGATAAGTTTACCATTTCACATAATGAATGGCATGGGAATGGTCTATATGACAGACTTTCAGATAATAATTGACTTTATGTAGGTAATTTACACAAGTGCGATAATAGACATGATCATACTGAATGCAAATGCAACTCAATGATTTAATTTAAAGAACTATTTAAATTCGCCTTTGCGGCTTCTTTATGCTTCTGGGATGTTATGTAAGGATTGTAACAGGCTAAAAACATATGCGTCATATAGAGGCATATGTCCTTAGAAGTGTCATCCTTGATCATCCCATTGAAAAAAAGAGGAAAAACATGCCGATTGTGTTGTTGTTGCTCTGTTGTATTTTGTGAGAATAAGTTGTGCACCTGTTATCCAATTGGTTTTCCTTCGAATTTTCATTTTCTTGTTGACTTTATCTTTGTCATGTTTGCTAAAAAACGAGTTGTCACAGTGAGCCATCATCTGAGGGTGAGGTTTCCGATTGAAGATTGAATCCACAATTTGATTAAGTTCTGCATGGTGTGCCTTATTAAATTCATTGTCTGTTTTAGAGTGTAATATAGCATTTCTTGTTCTCCACATGTGAATGGGCAGCATCTGTATTTGATGTATTAGATGAAGAATCCATTGCATAGTGCTGCTTTGGATTCGATTGTCTTGATGAAATTTGTCCAGTTGATGGATCCAAGATGTGTGCTACAAACCGGCAAAAAATGCGCGTTGTCCAAGTTGTTGTTGTAGGACCTCCAATGGTAGCTGATGTGGCTGTAGCATATCATCGCTGTTGCGAAAGTTATGAAGGAGGTTCATCACTGACTGGCAAATAGGTTCTGATGTAGTTAGAGTTATCCATGCCTCTAGTTCATCGCAGTGATGTTCAAATGTGTCGTGCATGTCATGGTTCCTACATTGCAATAAATGATCATGGTCTTCAAAGCCTCCACACCCTGGACAAGTGCCATGTTGTGAGTGTTTCCGCCTGAGAAGATTTTTACCAACTGGGAGAAGGTGTGTGTGATATTTTATCAATGTAAAATAGCCCCCAGAGGGATGAGTTGATAAAGCCCTGAAGAAGATGCCCCAATGGCACTGGTGTTTGAGCGGATATGGTACACCAAGAGTATGCATCCACCGTTCTTCCATAAGTGGACGAAAAGTATGATACTCAAGCAAGGATTGGACATTACCACGGATAATCTGTCCGTTAATAGACATAATCATACTGAATGCTAAAGAAGTTGGTTACATGTATCTTAATGATAACTTACAAGGTACAGAAAAAGTTCAAAGACTGTGTCTAAACTATCCAGTTTAGACTTGATACTTGACCCTCTATAGTGAATGCCCTAATCGGATGTGTTTCCAACCAACTGCCATACCAAGCCTGGTACATGGACATTTGCATAAGAATTTCTGAACTTTCTGGGGGCACCCCCAAGTTATTCAGGGGTCAAACTGACGAAAGGTGGAGGAGGTATTTCAACCTGTTGCAGAGAGATGAGGTTGTAGGGAATGCCACATTTACAGTTAATAGCACCACCATTAACAAAGTGGCACCGTTCAAGTATCTTGGTTGGTTGTTGGATGAATCTGACAATGATGATCATGCTGCCAATTGACAGCTTGTTCAAAGAGCTTGTGAGAAGTGGAATCATATTGGAAAAGTTCTGTCTAGTCAGGGTGTAAATGCCAGCATGACTATGGGATACTTTTACAAGGCAATTATTCAGGATGTATTATAGTATGGCTCTGAATCATGGACATTGATGGAGCATTCCCAAAATTATTTCTTTACACATTAACACAAATGACATGTACACATATACACTCACTTTTGTGTATTTCTGTACAACACAAACCCAGCTTTTGGTACACCATTTGAACCCTAAACAAATACTGTCAAAACATAGACTCCATTCACACTCATTTTCAAGGGTGCTGGGAATCTCAAATTTGTCCTTCCTCATCTCGATCACTCTATCCATGCTTTCTTGCATCATAATTGCTCTAACTGGTTGCCTGCCAAGGTAGTACTCCTTATGGATGAAGAGCCATGGTTGCCCCAGAAGTGGCCCATTCAAATGGGCATTGGTAATGAATGGGCTTCATTGGCTAAGAAATCAGCAAGAACATTGGCTTGAGCTGTACTACTAAGGGATGCAAAGTCCTACATGTCATCTTGATGTGCCTTGACGTATCTGTATACAATGTTAAATTGTCCATTTACTGTTTGTTTGTTTTTGTACCAAAAGCGGCATTCAGTGCTCCTTTGCAGTTGCATAAAAGTGTACAGCCACAGTCCATTTTATTATATTTGTCACAAATATTGTTTGTATACTAGGGTCTGTGGGTGATCCAGGGATCTGGTTGCCACCGTGAATGTATTACCCAATCACTTCATCATTCATGTTGTCTCTTACTTCATTATATCCTGCTATGAATGTGTACATCGTTACCCCATTTTTAAATGAGCCATCAGAAACTATATGCACTCTACTATTTTGAATGTCAACTGCATAGCGTAATTCAGCGTTGTCAGGTGAGTGAATATTTTTGTCGATTGTCTGTATGGTGATTGATGAATGTCCCAACCTGACAGAGATATATGCCGGTGGCATCCTTGCTTATGCTTGCAGGGTGGCTTAGCAAAGGTATCGTGTCAACTGTGCATTGCACTGTAATAAATTGTCTTGATCTTCTGCATGTTCTGTCATCAGAAAAAGTTAATATATTATGATGATAGAAATGATAGATGTGATGATGAAGGTTCAAAAGTAATTGGATTACAATGATAGAAACAATGATATGACTATAATAATCAGATGTATAGATATATATAAAAGCAAAAGAGAGAGTGTGTCGCGAGGGGTAAAACAAAACTCGACTGTCACTGTATGCTGTATAGTGCATGTTATACTATGTCATTTCTTCAGTAAGAGCCTTTCCTTTTTGATAATTTTTCTACATGGCTCATTCATAGCTCACAACATGTTCTCTCGAATAAATCATTTTAGTTCATTTAGTTTACAGTATATCTTAGCTCTCCTTTGATTCACATAACTTTTGCACAAAGAATAATGTTTTATTTAAGTATAAGATGATTCATGTGCTCTACTCTAGCTATGATATGATTTGCCCATTTTGTTAGCAATTTTATCCTCCTTCTTCACTTTATCTGGTTTCAGGCATTTGCTGCTTGACCTTGCTGTGTCAGGATAATCAGAGGACTTTCTCTTATTTTCTACTATTCTATGTGATTCTAGTCTATTTTCACCCGTGCTACTATCAGTTGAACTTTCATCTGAATCCTTTACATCAAAGTCTAATGAGTGTAAAGACAGTGATAGAGCACGATTTCGGGGAGGTATTTGATATGGTTCAAGGTCATCTGTTGCATACTCATGCGATGGTTGATTTTCCTGTAAAGTGTATCTTTCCAGGGTTAGTAGTTGATGGTCAAAAGATAAATGACTTTGTACCACCGTAGAAGTCATGTCCCCTACATGTCCTTCCCTACTTTGGCGGAAAATAGGATCTCTACGCGCTGATGATGATGTCTTGGGTGTCAATTCATTTGGCAATGGCATGCTATAGTATTGATCTCCTCTCTTAATTCCACAGTGTAGATGTTGCTGCTGTTGATGTTGCTGCTGTTGAACTTGCCACTGATGAAGCTTTTGATCTTGTTCATCTCTAGTATGGTTATTTATGCCATAAAAGTATGTTGCGTCTCTATACATATTAAAACCATGGAAAGAATCTGTTGGTGTCCAATTGCTGGTCTGAAGGCCATGTTGATTTGTTGGATAGAAGTATGGCCTTGTTTGTTGATTGCTTGGTATTCTTGAAGGATATGATGATGATTTCAAGTCCTGATATACTACCTCTGGCTTATCTTCTACTAGTACCTGCTGCCCAGGACGAGCCATTGCTGCACCACCATCCCCATGGGTCTTTCCTGTTGCCGGATGAAAAGATTTGTGCTGTTTGAATGCACAACTGTTAGTACTGGTAATTTTGTTCCTTTTGTGTTGTTTCCAAGCAGTTACTACATCATTTGATTGCTGACGGAGCATGTTGTCAGCATTTGCTGCATTCAAACTACTATTGGGAGATTTCTCACTACTAGTACCATCCGTCTCAGTTTCTTTCAGCATCCGTTCATCCAAGATCCTTTGCTTCAAGGAAAGAAATAATCCCATGATGTAGCAAAGCATTGCCCCCAAGGTGCTGTTCTTTTCAAAGTCTGTCAAAATGGGCAGATGAATGGAGGATTCTTCAGTCTTCATTTCCCCCTCTAGAAACTTTGATAGAAAGGATATAGGATCTGCAGATGCAGTGTTTTGCCATGAAACATCTGTTTTCATGAACAAGCTTCCAACATCATCTCCTTCCAAAGCATGTGCTTGATGCAACGTTCGTTGGGATTCTGTCAATGCATTAGTACTGCCGCGGTTATTGCTTATATAGGTCATGTCCACCATTGTCAAATATGCCGCTACCTCACCAGATGTCAATGCCCCTATTTTTGATGAAGATATGATATCATTTGTGATTTTGTGAAGATCTTCCTGTGATAATTTACCACCATGGTCCCGACAGTACTCTTTATATAAATCTATAGTAGTATCATACACAGACATGAATTCTTCCACGGATCTGTGCTTATTTCTTCTAAATTTTTGAAGATGACTTTTCACCCTGGTAGTATAGCACCACCGACAAGAACAAGAGGAACCAAACGCGATGACAGGTGTTAGTACTACGCACGTCGTTGATTATTATCAAGAAAGTTGGTGAATCAACAAGAAGTAGTTGTAGTAGTTGTAGTAGTAGTCGTAGTAGTAGCTATTGTACTAGTAGTCCTATCACACCACGACGGAATAAGAAATTCAAAGCACAAACAACAAGCAAACAAATACTGAGTACAGCATAGTACTACGTCCTCCTCGTCATGATGATTATCACTCGTCGCTCGTCAGCACACCAACAAGCAGAACAATTATCTTTGTTCTTCTCGCTCGTCTACTCGTAGTTTTTCACTCTCCATCCGACCCCCCGCCCCTCCTCACCTTTCTGACGTAATGTATTCGGCCTTGATATGCATCTGTTCCATTAGAATCGATGGAGAGCAAGCTTTCAGTCCGTCCATAAAGATGCATTCAACAAATGCACGATGCAAATCATAGTTCCACTCTTCCTGCTCTTCTTGTTGTTGTTCTGCTAGAGAGAAATTTTGCGGGTCCATGATTCTTGTTTGCGGTGGTGGTTGTTGTTGTTGTTGTTGTTGTTGTTGTATAGAGTGTATGGTGTATGTAATGCATCATATGTGGTACTATGGTGTACTCAGCAGGAGTACTCTTATCTCCTCTCTCAATTACACACAGGTTGTTGTCGAATTACGGCGTGAGAGACAACAAAAGGCTCTCTGGACAACGAAGATTCATAAGACGGACATCAACGTGACTTTTGTTCGAACCGTGAATCTTCAACGTCGCTTTTGGGTATACATACAGAGTTATGCAAAAGTTCTACAGTACTACTGCCTATCATGTTCTCCTGTAGTTAGTGACACAGAAAGGGCCGGCAAGCACGTCCCATGCATGGTACGCATCCAACGTTTTATAAAATTTATAATGCAATTTCTACAGAAGAAAAAAATGAAACAAGACAACAATCCGACATATCATTATATATAATATATATATCCTACACATGTTATCCAAACTTTTGCATCAAATCATCTGTCACGTCCCACAAATTAATACAAGCATCATTACCAACGGAAACAAGAACTGCACCAGAGACATTTTTGAGGAACTCAATCGCTGTTACACCTCCACGATGGGCATGAGGGTAATGAACCCTTGTCGTTTTCTTACAAAGACTCCAAAAATTAATGGAATCGTCATTACCTCCACTTGCCAGAATACTATCATCTTGAGACCATGCAAGGGCATTGATTCGTTGTTGATGGAAACACCATCTCGATCTACCAATGATGGGCTCATAATTCGATTCCATGTCCCATACACAGATTTCTCGAACGCCAGCAGATGCCAGTTTTGTCCCATTATGTGAAATGGCAAGAGAGTAGATTGGCTGCCCGTTTGTATGTGATAGTTGATGACTTTCTTCCAATGTCAAAAAGTTGTCAACATCAAGTACCTTGTAAAGATGAACATTAGAGTCACAACCACCAACATAAATGGTAGAATCATCCGCTGATACACAAACCGAGGAGGCTTCAAATGGCAAAAGGATATGATCCGAAACAAATTTGCCATGTCTCATCAGCTGCAATCCTTGCACAGTTAGTATCACTGCAAGATGGCTACCTGTTGCAATAGCATTTGGTTGAGCTGCAAGTTTTAACTTCAAAGTGTTCGTCGTTCTATCCACAGTGGTTCGGACAAAATCATCCCAACCCACGGATAAGAGCATGGTGGAGTCCAACTCATCCAAATGACAATTACTCGTAGAACAAGAAGCAACCAATGACATTCCTGTCACAGCTCCTGCATGAATTTTATTCATGAGTGTTTTATCCAATGATCCTTTTCCTTCTCCTTCTTCTTCTGTAGTAGTATTAGTAGTAGTATTAGTAGCAGCAGCAGCACCACCACCAACAACACTACCATGTTGCACATTGTCCACTGCCAAGATATGTCCATGCTTCTTTTCCCCATCAGTCATCACATTGGACAAATCCCACTGAACAATGACACCATCCGAATCACATGTATACATTTTATTCTCTTGGTGATGAACGGCCAATGCACTGATTGGTGCTTGATGACCAGCAAGACTATAGGATACACAATCATCCTTGCCACCACCACTACTCTTGGAGAGAACACAAATTTTCCCATTCAACGCAACAGCTACAGGAAGAGTCGACATGTCCCCACTTTGACTTTCATGAACAAAAGTACACCCCATAACCATTCCTCCCAAAGGCACCTTCTGGTCAAGATTGTCATTGTTGTTGTGAGTGTCATGACCATCACGATGATCAACACTACTACTACTGCTACTTCTCAAATATTCCGCTATATTCCACGAATGAGTTACTTGTTGCAAACCCTCCTTGGTTTCTTCCATCAATTTCACTGTTCCATCGGCAGAACATGTCAATAATTGACTTGCATTAGGATGAAACGCACAAGAATATATACTAGCATCATGCACATGTTCCATCTTTTGCAACAATTCCAGAGTCAACCCATTGTAAAAGGCAACAGTCCGATCCGTCCCCACAGAAGCCACCATGGTCCCATCACGATTGTACCTCACACAGTGAACACTGCCCCTGCGATGAACATTTTCATGAGGTATACCCCTTTCCCCCTCCCAAACTTTTTGAAAGGGCGGTCCCTTGTTGAAACTGCATTTGAAATCCTCGCTGCCCCCCGTGACAATTCTCATGGGCCGACAGGGCCGGAAGGTGCAACTGCTGGCTTTTTTCCTGGCGTGCTGTCCCAAATCACCCAATTTCACCCCCGTATCCCACTGTAGGACACGCGCGCAAAGACTCGAGGGGTCGGACGGACTTCCTTCCCCCACAACCACAATCCGTTGGGAATCCAAATCCCAACTTAAATCGCGGATAGGACCCGACAAGGCAACAATGTCCAGTTTGCACAAATGCTCTTGGTGATCCCAGCTCCAGACACGAAGCTTCCCTCGAACATCCGCAGAAGCCACATATGCCCCCGAAGGTGAGAATTTAGCTACCGTCACGTTGGCAGTGTGTCCCCTGTAGACAAAGGATTTGCCCGTTTGTAGATTACGAGCAATGACAAATTGTCTCGAAGGGTAAAGAAGGATGGGTCCTGCCCCCACGTTTCTTCGACCGGAATTCCCATCGAGGACGAGAGGGACTCCTCGTTCAGGTTTTGGAAGTGGAGGAATTTGACCCACGAGATTGCAATTGGGCGGAATGCAGGAATTACTGGCGTCCACTGATAGATGACTCATGATGAATGATTGCTTGCAAAGTGTTTGATTTTAATATAATATATACGGAGTTAATATGGGATAATAAATATATAGAGGGATGTGGTCGGGCGGTAATAATACGTAGTACCTCTCTCTCTCTCTGTACTACTACTGTAGCCCTAGTACAATACTTACGTGTAGTACAGTAAAGTAGTAGAGATACCTGTACATACAATACGTGATACAGTAGTAGTTACTGTAATAGATGATTTGTACAGTACTGCACAATAGATTGTGATCTGCACTGTAGCTAGTATGTGTATGCGTTGAGACCTACAGTACTCTGGTACCAGTACTTCTCCTTTTCTCTTTCTCCCGAAGAGTACGTACCTGGTACCGTACCCGTACTGACGAGAGAGATAGAGGTACAGTACAGTAGTACAATTGTATAATACCCGTATTGTAACCTTACCACATCTGCACTCTGTAGTCGTACCAGGTACGACCCGTATTGTACTTCGGTACTTCATTGTTTTTTTTTGTTTTTTCTCAAGGTCTCTCTCTCTCTCTTTTTACTCCATCAGAAAATACCACGGCTTTCTCTCTTTCTCTCTTTCTCTGCTCTCTTATTTACTCTCTCTCTCCAACCAATAAAATGAACGACCAACAAAACAAGAAACAACAAGCAAAGAAAACAGATCGTTTTGTTACATAACATTAGCCATGATGATTTCATTTGTTGGTGTGTTTTCTTTCATTCATTCTTTCTCTACTATTCGTTTCTTCATTGTCGTCCTTGGCGAGTGAACAAGTGTTGGAGTGAAGGATGCCGACTGACTGACTGACTGACTGACTGACTGACTGACTGACTGACTGACTGACTGACTGACTGACTGACAACCTCATATTATAAAAAAAAAAAAGAAGCAACCACAAGACAAACAATTTGATTTCAAAAGAGTAACTACCAGTCCCAAATTATTCGAAACAAAACTCCTGCTGCTCATTAAACCTCACTCACCATACATCATGATGACGATGCATTGCCGTACTGCCATGTTATTTTCCTTATCCAGTATTTGGATTGTTGTGATGATGATGACTGCACTTGTGTGTTTTTGTCCTCATCCTGTAGAAGGGGCATGGAGTCAATGGACGACAGCCAAGGAGGACATTCTACTACTAGTAGTACAAACAGCTGACGAAGCGACCACTCGTACTAATAGTAGTAGTGCTGCCAATGGCGATGTTTCTGGAACAGGAGCAGCAGTAACAAGACTTGGTGACAATTCCAGCAGGAAGGTGGATGGCCAAAATATAATGATTCAAGAACAGCATCGCCGTGAGCTCCTTCAACGTCAACAGCAGCAGCAGCAGCAGCAGCAGCAGCAGCACCAACGTCCTTCCAAAATGCCAGTGCAGGTAGCACCCATGCCGCCCTTGGACAAGAGTCACCTGCTTCGTCGTAGATTAAAGTCTCCCAAATCCGTCAAGAAGACCAAGTCCCCAAAGTCTCCCAAATCTGTCAAATCTCCCAAATGCAAAGCTCCATTGAATGTTCCAGATCTTCCTTCACGTCCGGTACCTGGACAGGTAATAGTTGTTGATTCTACAGAGGGCTTATTAACAGCCATTGATGAAGCTGAAAATAATGATGTTATCTTTCTAGAAAATGGTATCTATGAGTTTGATGATTTCTTGAAAATTGACAAAGGAATTTCACTGGTTGGACAATCAAGAGATGATGTAGTGATAACTGACACAAGGGGTGATGAAGAAGTATTTGTATTAGTAACTGCAAACAATGTGGTACTGCAAGATTTGACCATTAACCATGTTACCTCAAAAACCGACATTGGACATGCAATAGTTGTAAGTGCTGATACTAGTGATGGCTCTACTAGTACTATTGCAACAGATCGTCTTCAAAATTTCCAAATGTACAATGTGAAATCAGAATATACCAAGGGTGGCTTGTCCATAAGATGTGATGGTTTTGTGGTTCAGGATTGTATTTTTGAGGCTGTACCTGGTAGTATTGGTACTAGAAGAGGCATCTTGCATTATGGCAATGGTGGCAATTCCTTTATTGTAGACAATGAATTTGTCAATACATTTAACCCACCATCCCGTCATGTAGCTGTATACATCACCTCCTCCTCTGGACTATCCCCTAAAGATGATCTGCAAGGAAGTCTTGTCATTCAAGGTTCCACAATTGAAAATGGTGTTTTCCAATTTGTCAATATGGATAATCACCAAGGTGATCCAGATAGTTTTGAACTTTTTCTCATTGATAATACAACTCCCGAGACAAATGCCTTTCTAGTTTCTGTTGGTAAAGCTGATGGTTTTGGTGATGTTTTCTCTCGCATGGTTTTGGTTGGAAATGAGTTGACCAATGAAGATGGGAAAGGTCTTTTTGCCATTGATGGTCCCGCAGGAACCACAGACCCGATTGTTTTTAGAACTAGTGCAACAGCACTGGATATTTTATCCAAGGAAAATGTACTTGAAAACTTGGTGTTTCAGAATGGCTGGGCAGAGTCCATTGGTTCTGAAGGATCTATTGTTGGTTACAGGATATCTCGAATTGATATGCCTACTGTCAATCTTTTTTGTTAGAGAGAGGAAGAAAGAAAGGACAGACAGGAGAGAAACATCAATGTATTTTAAAAAATGCTGAACCATCCTGTCCAATGACTGATGATAAAATAATAACATTGATGATGTGTTTGAATGCTACCAGGTACATATATTACAGTATTAGTGTGCATGCGGGTACAAGTATTGTTGTACTATGGAACCTCGGCCTTGCAGCAACGGGGTGATGCAGCTGGAT
>JAAMXU010002179.1:15042-85338 GCA_019693545.1 Chaetoceros muelleri
TTTAGGCCCCAAGTCCCAGAACCCATAAACTAATATTACAGGAATTAGTCGGTCTTTGTTTTATGTAAAACCAACCTCACTGCTTGGTACAGAGAGTTATAATTGAATTCCAAAATCATTAGAGAGTTAAATAATAATCGCCAACAAGACCAAATCGGAAAAAGTACGAATGAAATGGTCATTGGATGTTGAAACACACTTGTGGGAGTTTCATAAAATTGAGTGTTGCTGAAAAGTTGACTATTGAAAAATACAAAAACACTCTTGCTTAACTAATAGTTTTAAAGCAATTCATCTTCAGCATCATTATTACTCTTTGTCCGTGCCTGCATCGTCTCAACCATGCCTGCAGGAATCCTTCCCAGTGCATTTCAAGCGCTGTATTCTACTTTGCCAACACAAATCACAACATCTTCGATGGTGATTATGTGGTGGTCATAAGGCCTTATGACATGATGCTTCAAGGCAACACCAATCTCTTGTCACCCAAACAGTTCAAGACACTCTTCATTGGCACCCGAGCTCAAAGTGTGCCAACTGCTTTGTTCCTTTTTGCCACGGTCGACTCTCTGTTGTGGAAAAGGGAAGAGCAACGAGTAAAAAGGAAAGAAAGATAATTGAAAGTTAATTCAATTAAAAAGGAAATTATAAAATTAGGTGTGTTGTAGATTAAAAAAGATTAGATACGTGATGTCTAACGGATGATCACCGTAGCTAATAAAAAAGATACTACTATTGATTACTACGTACAATAAATGTGTGACAAGTTAACCGGCAGGTTAACTGCTAAATTGGATAAAACTACCTACACATATTTACCGTCGTAGTGCATCTATGTCATTGCCCCCCCAAATCTGTGGTGTTCTATGACAGATTGCATAGCAAGATGCAATTATTATTCAAAAGCTGGTTCGATTCTTCGAATGTTAACTTTATCATTAGTAGCTCCAATCTGGAGTCAAACAGTACTGTTTGCGAATACATGCGTGATGCGATATGGTCCTTTTTTCTGCATTTCTAACTTGCGCTGGATGCCTGTCGGTCGCAAGTAGACTTTATCACCAACAGAGTATTGATGGTCGATCCGACCTTTATTCTCTCTGAGGTTATCTTTGATTACTTGTTTTTGTTTGCAAGCAGTAATCATTCTCCAATCAATGATAGTTTTAATATTAAAAATCATATCGCGTCCGAAGACTAATTGTGCAGGAGTGGCGCCTAGCATTGAGTGATACAATGCATGTATTGCCCAAGCAATTGAACTGAGGATCTCGCCCCAGGGATCAATGTAATCAAAAACACGATTGCGCAAATCTTTGGTGCGAATCATGTCATGAATTACTTGATGAACGCGCTCAACCGGTGCATTTGCCTGTGGATTCTCCACGGTTGTGCATTTTGGCTTTATATCGAAATCTTCGATTAGAGGTTGAAAATCTTTTTTGAATTTTGAGCCATTGTTGTATACAACTTCAACAGGCCAAGGATACCTAGATAACCAATAGTTATTAAATAATTGACTTATTCTAGTAGATGTTTTATCAATATATTCTTTATTACCTGCTTTGACCTCGTTGAGATCATAAGTAGGCACTTCTGCTATTTCAAACCATCCAGTAGCTGGATTGATGAAAGTCATACATGTGAGATTCAGCTCAGTACTAACTATTTTCTTTGACGGTTGTATGTGAGATTCAGCTCAGTACTAACTATTTTCTTTGACGGTTGTTGTCGTTATGCAGTGACTGTATATGGACCTATCAGATCTACATGAACAGTATGCCATGGTTTTAGTTCTCCTATATCTTTGGGTGGGAGAAGTCCATAATGCGCCTTGTGTCTTTTGAATCTTTGGCATTCTTGCTGACACTCCTTAGCAAACTGCTTGGCTTGA
This sequence comes from Chaetoceros muelleri, assembly GCA_019693545.1. Taxonomy (NCBI): domain Eukaryota; phylum Bacillariophyta; class Thalassiosirophyceae; order Chaetocerotales; family Chaetocerotaceae; genus Chaetoceros; species Chaetoceros muelleri. Next base: position 16,937 of record JAAMXU010002179.1, read on the forward strand.
TGTGTCAGGCCCTTCCAATAGCACACTTGTAATAATGTGTTAGCCAGGCGGTCACCACCAGGGTGATTAAGATAATAATGATACCACTCGATCATGCGTCCACGAAGAGATTCAGGTACATATATCTTATCCTCATAAACTATATCCGGATTTTTTATCTTTTAAAAGTGCTTTTATTTTAGATTTATTTTTATTTAGTTCCTTCTGTTGCTCATTGAACACCTTGATGAGCGAGAGGGGAAAACCATCATCGTTGGTTGCGTTCACCTCTAGAGCGAATAGTTCTTTCGTGTGATGCTGAGCATTACTGGGTTCAAGCTCATCTCGATCACTGTTTTCCGAGGGCACACAGCTTAGCATATCAGCTACAACATTATCGATGCCAGTGATATTTTGAATGTTTGGACCAAACTCGTCTTCGAGTATCAGTCTCCATCTCATCACTCTTTGTGACTCTGAAACCGTAGCTGCATAAACCAAATTCTTATGGTCTGAAAACACATTGATTTCATAACCAAACAGGATACCTCGAAACTGTTTGAGACATTCTACGATGGAGAGAGGTTCCTTCTTGGTCATAGTGTAATTTTGTTGTGATTTCGATAGTCTTTGACTAAAGAATGCCATCAGCTTTCCATTTTGACTGATAACAGCATCCAACTGTTTATCAGAGGCATCTGTATGTATATCGAATGGCTTACTCCAATCAGGGTAATTTAGAAGCATCTCTTGCGACACCATTTGTTTCAATTTGAGGAATGCGGACTCCAGTTTGTCATTCCATACGAGCTTTTTATTTTTGGGACTACTAGACACTTCAGTGAGTGGAGAGAGAATGTGAGAACTTTTTCTCCACATGTCTCTATAGTATTGAACAGAACCAATGATAGCTCTCGCTTCAGTGGTTGTTCTTGGCCTATTCAAATCCATGATCCCTTGAATCTTCACAGGATCTGGCTTGATACCTTCACGTGAGATTATGTATCCGAGATACAGAATCTCACTAAGACCAAAACTACATTTGTCAGCCTTGACTTTCAGTCCGGCTTCTTGTAATCTTTTGATGCAAGTATCCAACTGCTTCAGATGTCATCAAAAGATCCTGTGCTGATGACTAGAATATTGTCAATGTAAGTCTTTATACCTTCGATATTGCCAAGTAGTTGATCTACCTTGGCTTGGAAAATGTCACCAGAGCAGCACATGCCCATAGGTAGAACGTTATATCTAAATTTGCCAAATTCGCTGACTATGGTAGTCAAATCTTTGGCTCCAGGCATCAGCCGAATGGTATAATATCCCATGTTCAGATCCAATGCCGAAGTGAATTGGAAATCTTCTAATTCCTGAAGCGTATTGGCACTATGTGGCAGTTGTTGTGATAATCAGTAATGAAGCGCACTGTACCATCCTTCTTTGGAATAATGAATATAGGCGTTCCCCATTCTGAATCTTGAACTGGAGTTAGCACTCCAATGTCAACTAAACAAAGTAACTCTTTTCTAAAAGTTTCTTTTTTATTTTTGGAACAGGATAATATAAAGAGCTGACAGGCTTAGCATCCTTGCGTAGCTCAATATTGACTGGATTAGTATTCCACCTTCCCAGTGTTCCGTCAAACAGCGCTTCATACTTCTGAAGAAGCCGTAGCAGGCTAAGCTGCTGCCGTTTGTTCAATTGAGTTGCCTTGACTACCACTTTTTGCAAGTCTGCTTTGTGATAATCACTGTCAAGAATTTTGACTATCCTTTCAGTTGCCTCAGCTGTGACCTTCGGTTCTTCAGACCATGTGATCACTTGTTTGATTTCTCTGGACGATATTTGTGATCGTCGAATAGGGAAATTGCTGCTTTTCATAGCAATGGACATGCCATTCATCTGAATGGTACAATCACTATAATGAAGATCAATTCCCATAATCTTGCAGAGATCCTGGCCAATGATAACATCATAGCCTATTCCTTCACCGTTGCTATCATCAATAGCAAAACGATGTCGGACTACATTAGTTTGACTAAATTTGGGCAAACTGATTCCCAGTCTAGCCTCGTATTTAGTATAGAACTTGCCCCCCGCAACGTTGTAGGAGACTTTGTTCTTTTGCATCTTCTTGTTCCACAGCACTCCATCAACGAAGGAGCGTTTCACGATGCTATCGGTGGAACCAGGATCCACTAGTGCGATTAGTCTGCGATGGACAACAGAGAAATCGTTTTTACTACGGTGGACATTGACAAAAGTCAGAGGTTTGGGAACATCCTCAGATGTCCGATCTTCACTACTATCAGTTTTAATATTATATAAAAGACGATCTATATTTGATACTAAAACTTCATTCGAGTGCAAATTCCTACTGATTATTTTAATTAGGCGGTTCACACGCCCATCACTACTCTTATTTTTACGTTTGTTTTTTACTTTTCCACTATTTTTATGTTTGTTTTTTGATTTATTTTTCTTTTTATTTGGTTTTATATTAATTGAATCTTCAGACAAATAAGGATCTCCACCCGACTTGGGAGCATATCAGTCAGAGTCAGAGGAGTAATTGGAGGAGGAGGAAGAAGAGGAATAGTAACGACGTTTCCTCTTGCAACTAGAGCCGCCATTGTAGATCTTGTTGATTCTACACTGCTTCGCCTCAGAAGAGAGGGAATCATCCCTAAGGATCTTCTTGATCTTTCTCTGCTCCTTCTTGAGAGCATTGAGCGATCTGCCGGATCCACTCTTGGATCGCTTCTTCTTGTCGGCTTCCTTCTCGGCAGCATTCTTGAAGTTGCAATCAGCTTCATTGTGGCTATGAATGAACCTGTCATCCTTGCCATGGTCGGTGCACCAATCACAATTCTTGCCTTTCTTGGCTTTCTTGGAGCTGCCTTTATCAGAGGCGTTGCTCTGGTGCTTCTTATCCTTCTTTGGGATATGACCAGTTTCAACTGCTTCTGCAGCTTTGAGATTCCCTTTCTTCTCCAGGGATTCCTTAAGCCTCTGCTGTTCGGCTCTTTCCTGCCTATCCTTCGTCTCAGGATGATAGAGGTAGTCAAGGAAAGTCTCATTACTCACCATGCGGTAATCTTTGTCCTTCTGATCAAGCTTATCTTGCATCGATCTTGGAAGGCCATTGCGAATGGCAACACGAAGACGCTCTTCACTTGGCTGATTGTAGAGCGTATGCCACCTGGCTTCATACCACGCCTGATTATTCCTCAAAGGCGGCTGCATGTAATGAAGATAAGAGTACATTTTGATCACTTGATCGTAAAGGTAGCAAATGTGCTCATCAAGCACAGTTCGATGCCTCACCCACATAAGCTTACCAATCTCAAACCAACAATACGCCTCGTATTGTTGACAGTGCTCGTCAGCACTGGATCCAAGCTTGCTGAGGGTGCTCTCAGGAGCAGCGTCTTTGTTTCCACGAAGGAGCCACTCGAAGAAGACGTTTTTATCTCTGATGAAAGCATCGTATTGATGCTCTTCGACCTTGAACAATTCGGCAAATTGCTGTCTTCCTTGTTTAAAGATACTGACCAACTGATCTCGCGCGCGATTGGTAGTTACCTGCAACAGGTAGTAATCCAAGCACTCGCCCACTTTCTTGTGGTCATTCGCGATTCCAAGATGCTCAAAAATCTCCGTCTTCTTGAGTTTCTTGAGGACAGTCACTACGAAGGCTCCGTTTCCAGTGAAAGTCTCAATAGCCGAGAACTGCTTCTTCTCGGTATTGTCCTTGGTCGGTTTTTTTAATGGATTTTTCTTGATTGTGATGTCCATCATCGGCAGTTCATCGCCATTGTCCACCTTTGGAGGAACGAATGGAATAGGGGGAGTGAGGCCAGGTTCGCGATCACCTTTTGGTGCAGATCCCCGTCCAGAGACTTCTTCTTCTTATCACTCATCTTGACAGATCTTTGGAGAAAAAGAGAAGGTTTCTTGCCTTGATCGGATTTTTATACTCTTGGGCTTGCCGTGAGTTTTTTACTGTCACTATATGAACCTTCTTTGAGGCTCCCTGTTAATTCACACAACAGCAATTGGGCGTAACAGTAATATTACTGTGCCACGGTTGACTCTTGGTTGTGGAAAAGGGAAGAGCAACGAGTAAAAAGGAAAGAAAGATAATTGGAAGTTAATTCAATTAAAAAGGAAATTATAAAATTAGGTGTGTTGTAGATCAAAAAAGATTAGATACGTGATGTCCAACGGACGATCACCGTAGCTATTAAACAAGATACTACTAACCCTAACCGGAAGGTTAACCGCTAAATAGGATAAAATTACCTACACATATTTACCGTTGTAGTGCATCTATGTCACTTTTGTTCCATGACGGCCACTTGCATGTCTACTTGCAAGTGGACCAGTGTCATCCTTGTCTTGTCATGCCCCCATCAGCATGGGATGAAAAGTTGTTTTCTCAGAAAGGGGATTTGCATAGGAATCAAGCCATGCTGATGGAGTGGAAGAATGATTACTTCCATCAGTTGAACCAGCAGATACTCATGCTGATGCCCACTACAGTTGATGCCACACCAGCAGGTGAGCCTGATGTGGAGTATTTTTGTCCCTATGCAAGGTGAAGCTGGTACAGAGTTAATCAAGGTCAGGTGCACATGCTTTGTCCTGCCCAAGTGTGTAGGCTTGTTTCTCAGTTGTCCTCTAACTCTGAAGGAAGCCTAGAGAAGAGTGCAAGGACAGATGGTCATTGATGGTCAAGAGGACACTTGTAAGGCCTTGGTGAAGTACTTACAGGTGGCAATCATGAGGTCAGTTGTGAACGCTGCACCTGCCTTGGAACTCGCTGAAGCACCTACCACCCCCTTGGCAGATGTGCTCTTGCTCTTGGAGCATTGTCAGTGCATCTTTGTCGAAGATTTTCCCAAGTTGAGCATGGAGGTAGAGAGGAGGCAATAAGATCAAATTGCAGCTAGCATCAAGGAGCTGGTAGTACGCAACAATCAGGCTGCACACGAGGAAGCAACGCAGGAGAAGCAGTGCAATAAGAATGCAAAGGGTGTCAGTAACATGCTAGGTGAGACCGGAGTACAAAAGTTCATATGATGGAGCCATCTAGCCACCCTGTCTGACTTTCAGGAGGTATGGTGCAACCTGGCGAAGGCCAAGAAGGCACAGCAGCTGGGGGTACTCCAGTGGGCTATTGACAAGGTGAAGGAAGAACTTGGAGAGACCAAATTGCAGTTCATGGTTACTCCAGCGGCACTTGAAATGGTGAAGAGCTTCAGATTTGTGATGATCACTACCAACCATGTGTCAACTGGCCTTCAGCCCTTTTTGTTCCTGGAGGAAGCCTTCTTGGAGGGTGTCATGAACTCCAAGGCCATGTATGAGGCAATGTACGCTGATGGGCAGAATGCGCCTCCTTTGAGTGAATTCTCTGCCATGATGAAAGCCAAAGCAGGTGCTCCTAAGGCACTATACCAGGCCAGGCATCAAGTAAGGAGGGTATATATCTTGTTGGTGGTCTTGCTGGGAGGAGAACGTGGCTTGACAAAGCCATACGAGTAATTCTATCAGCAATTCACGAGTGCCGAGGTGGAGCTACACTGCTACCAGCAAGGTCTGCCATTGGGACGCAAACAGTTATTGTTCCCCACCAAGGTGCTAAAGGGGACTACTAACCCTAACCCTAACTTGAGCTATTGGTTTGAAATGCAGAGTGGAACCCCGGCAGCTCAAGCCCCCCTACTAAGTTTGACCAAGTCTTTGAGGATATCAAGCAGGAATTTAATCAGTGGGAACCCAGCATGACCCTTGGGTTTTTGAAGGAGCTGAAGCTTGATGCCCTAGTAGAGAGCACTCAATCAGTTGTACCCGGTGGTGTTTGAGGTGTAACTCCCAGTGGAGCTCTCAAGAAAACACTGGACAGTAGTCAGGAGGATGTTTTACGGTCAATGATCCCTTCTTTACCGGAATTAAAGCCTTCTTTCTTTTGAAAAGTTGGATAAACTTGGCTATCACTGCCTTCTTGGCTTCCTTTCCATATCTCCTTATGCCTTCCTTCACTGTGAATTGGGTAAACGAATATTTGAAATTCTCATCCCTTCTAATCTTTCCATCATTGGACCTGGAAGATCTTCTTGGCTCAGGGTCAGTCTTGGCCTTTGATTCAGCTTCATCAGAGGAATTAGATGCATCAGAGTTCTTCGCTGTCTCTTTCTTCTCTGCAACCCCGTAATCTTCATCCCAAGTCTCCACCTCTGCTTCCTTGCTCTGCTCCCTAATTCCAGCTTCTCAACTGTGATAGTCTTCACTGCTGGTTCACTCTCAGGAGTTATGGTTGGAAGTCTTTCTTCCTTCATCTCATCTACATCCTCAACCTTTGCCTTGGCATCAACACTTTCTACCATAACTATCTTAGATGTCCCTACTAGCTCGTTCATATTCTTTATTACCAGCTCTGAACATCTGACTTCCCACGTTCCATATCACCCAAAGTGATCACCAAAACCCAGCAGGTTTTCCCTTGTGTAGTTGATTTTTCTCCCTGTGAACTTGCTTCTAGGGCACATGTTATTGGCTAAGCTTGATGTCCTCCTGGTATTCAAATGATTCACCACATCACTAAATTTTTCAATCTGGTCCTTGGTAGATCATAAGGTAATCCAGAAATTATAAACCTGGGTGTCTCCTTTATATGCCTGATTTTTGTGTCTACCCAGGAAAACTGCCCTTCAATCCACTGACTGGTATGTTTTCAATGTTTTCATCCCTGATCATATGAATCGCTTCATGTTTGCTTGGGTAGCCTGCATTTTTGAGGAATTCTCATGCATCCCTTGCCTTTCTGGCTTCCTTCTTGGTGTACTAGAGATGTTCCTTTTCTCGAGAAGTCACAAGTGACAATTTTGAGTCATCTCCACCTGTTTAATCCTGTCAGAAAAAATCTCAAAGATAAAGCTTTCCTCTCCTCTTGAATAATAGGTCACGCTGAGGCAAATGCACGATATCTTTTACCCTGTCTGTACAACACCAGGTACATATCATTGATATGCGCAAGGCTCAGTATGCTCTCCTGTGTCTTCTCACTTGACAGGTAGTAGAAGAACCCCTTCCAAAGTTCCAACCTTTGTGAGCTTGGTTTTATCCCTAGACAGGCCTTTAAAACCACGGACACCTTCTCTGACATCAATCAAAAATTGCTGGTACACACAGTTTATCTCACTGCCACTATCTAAGATAATGTCATGAATTTTTGGTTGCGCACTCTCACCGGCATGCAAACAAAGCTTGTCTATGTATTCTTCAATGGCAATACCCGCCAATGGAGTATCATCATCACCATCATCATCGCTGCTATTGAGCTGATTGAAATTGCGAGCCAAAGGTCCCATTTTCCGCAGTCAAACAATCAGCATTCTCAAGCCACTTTTTCTTTTTATCTCCCTTGCTCTTTTCATCATTGCCCTCTTTATCATTAGATTTATTAGCAGCACCACTCTTGCCATTCTTTCGACCTCTGCCATGATCTTTCCTTCCATAATTAACTCTTCTTGTAGCTTCAATGGTCATATAGCTCGCACCAACATTATAGTTGTTTCCTCTCCCGACAATCAACCTAGTGTTGATGAGGACAAACACTTCATTCACGGCCTTTGGGGGTTTTGTTGATCCTTTTTGTGGCGTTGTTGATTACTTCTACAACAAACTTGCCATATCTTGACTTGTCGAGTCCCTCTACTAGGAAGTCCATCGCACGATCCTCTTCGCTCTTCTCGGGGTTACCTTGCGCTACATATGAGTCATATTTCACATCAAACTTTGCCTTGTAATCCATCAAGGATTCATAAACACCTTCCTTGCACATGGCATACTCTTCCCATGCTGCCTTGCATTTCACAATGGCTTCTAACCTAGATGAGGTAGTCACCATATGTAATTCCTTGACATCAGCCGAAGCTTTAGCAGATCAATGTCGTCCTTCACGGCTTCATAGTCCTTGTGACACTTGACTTTGTCAAGACTCTCCTTGCTGAGCTTTGTCTCGTCAATATAGGTGAACATGTTGCCCTTGCTGTTCTCCATTTTTGCAATAAGGTTGGACCTCTCCCTGATGTCCTGGATCATGGTTTGCTTCGCTACCTCGGTAAGCACATCATTACCTCTGCCATCCTTGGAGAAGTACTTGCTCTCATCAATCTCGATAGGTATCCAGTACTTCCAGTACTTCTCAAGGCTTATCAATCATCCTAGCTTGCCAAACTTCTCCAAGCAGGCAGTAGACAATCTTTCCTTGAACAGAAACAAAGTTGTTGTTGGGCCAAACTTCTTGAGCATGGGTACATCTTGATCATTGTGTAGGGTTCTGGTCTCCTTGACCTAGGGATTGCTACCTCTAAACTTTCTGGGACTCTGTCCTTCTGAATTGTTGGCCTACGTCCTGACTTGTTATTGTTTCTGGTCCTCATGGCTCAGAACTTGGCCTACTACTAGTAGTAGTCACTACTACTAGGGAAATTCCTTTGTTTTAGCTAAAGTAAATGTTGAAAATCTAGGACTGGGACGTAATGCCTCCATAACCTTGTTACTACATCTACATTTTATTAACACTCTTGCAACTACTGGTGTGCTACTAAACTACTTGGTGTTCACAAAGTTGGTTTACTACTTTAAAAAGTGAGATTATACCTAAACTAAATCCTAATTGTCTCACTCCTCCTTACTCCTACTGTTTTGGAAATCTTTTCCACTCTAGAACAACCCTTTGTATTCATTGAATCTGAATCAGTCTACTTTACTTCAACATATTCAGATGAGTTGTTTGTCCTAACTCTCTTAGAGACTCTTCTCTAGATTTGTGGTGTTAGATTCATACCATCGGGTTCCTTACCTAACGCGGTTTCCCATGCAAAGTGGCTGCCACGGAAAACCAGTAGGTACCTGGTACCAGGTACCAGGTAGGTACCTGGGTACCCTATTATTTTATTTTAACGACTGTCCTGTACTCTGTGCTACGTTACGTACTTTCTTCATTCTTTTTCTTTTTCTCTTTTTTGTTGTGTGTGTAAAACGAAGACACATCTCTTGCTTGTGACATTGGACATATGGATTGATAAAATACAAACAAGCACCACAGTAGATCTACCGTACTAGAAAATTACCAACTACTTATCAATCAACAAACTCTCAAAAAAAGAAAGAAGCTTCAAGAATGCAACATGACAGAATGGTTCAACTTCAACGTAGTGGCGGTGAATATTTTTCACTGCTGCCATCATTCCTAGCCGTAGCTTCGTCTCTATTAGCACTATTGGTACCCTTGGTAGTTGGTATGGGTTTAGGCATACTCATTGCAGGATCACGGAAGAAGATGCGCCAAGAAGACGAAGAAGAAGAAAGGAGAAAGAGAGGAGATGATGATAAGGTAACAAATGCTGTTACTCCAATGGCATGTTCATTTTTTGACGATGAACAGGAAACAAGTAGTACAACAACAACAGTAGGTGAAGTACCAGGAGTAGTAGCAGGGAACAGCAAGAAAGGGCCTCCTCTATTATTACCACACAATAATCCAATACTACAACCTCCACTATCATCACAGTCTGGATCATATGATACATGTATTCGCGAAAGTGGGTTATTATTGGAACAAGTGCCCAGACATGTTGCGTAAGTATGTCATTGTACCACCATGTATGGAAACGTTCATGAGCGGGTATAATATTTGTATATCTTGCTTGGTCCGTCTGCTACACATAATGAGTCTGCTGTTCTCTTCTTCTACTCTCATTGTTACATTTATTTTTTTAATCCATACACTGCTGTACTGTAGGGTAATCATGGATGGAAATCGTAGGTATGGAAGAGAAAAATATAATTGTGCCAATAGAGGTCATGTGGATGGGTCTAAAACGTTGGTGGAATTTTCAAAGTGGTGTCTAGCAGAAGGGGTGCAAATGGTTACCGTCTATGCGTTTAGTACTGAAAATTGGAATCGTTGTCCATCGGAAATTAATTCTCTCATGAATCTTTTGTGTACCTATTGCGATGAACTACGACTGGAAGCACAAAAGAGACGTATCAAAGTACAACTATTGAGCACCGATTCCCAACGGGTAAGTTGTTTGTGTGTGTGTATAATATATATATGTTAGTGTGTGTGTGTATTTATATGAGTACATGTATGTGTGTGAATGAGAGTGAGTGTAATATTAAATTTTCATATTTTGTGGTTTGTGGACTCTTTCTTTTTTATGCAGATACCCACAAAGGTAGCTTTAGGGATGCAAAAGCTAGTTGAAGAAACAAAGAATGGTGATCAAATGGTGATGAATATATGTTTGTCCTACGGAAGTCGAGGGGAAATTGTCAATGCCTGCAAGGACATTGCAAAAGATGTTGCAAATGGAGTAATGTCATTGAATGACATTAGTGAGGCATCGTTTCAAAGGAAACTTCTCACGTGGAATTGTCCTGATCCCGACCTCGTCATTCGCACAAGTGGTGAATATAGATTGTCCAATTTTTTATTGTGGCAGATTGCATACTCGGAAATGTTTTTCTTGAACAAAACTTGGCCAGAAGTTACCAAAGAAGACTTTCTTTGCGTCATTCGTCAATACGCTAGGGAACGAAAGAGGAGGTTTGGGAAATAATTTTCAAATGATGTGACACCATCAGACTTTTTGTTGTTTAGAATACATACTCATTATAATTACGAAATAAATTCATGTATCTTCTCGATATTGTTTTGTACGATGGTACTACGATTTGACCTCTTACCACTCAAAAAATGTGCTCATGCTGCTTGTGCCTTGGCTGCTGCACGCTCCTCTAACACACGCTTGTAGTCATGAGGCATGACCTTGACGAAATTTCTCACAGAATTATCCCAATCTTCAAGCATGGCCTGGCCTACAGTGCTTCCAGTCATTTCAACATGTTCCTTGATGAAGTTGAAAAGCTGTTCCTTCTCTGAAACCTCTTCCAACGATTCCAACCCGACAAGGCCCATGTTGCATCTTTGTGGGAATTTACCATGTGGATCGTAGACATATGCGATACCTCCACTCATTCCAGCAGCAAAGTTACGTCCGGTTTCTCCAAGACACACAAGATATCCACCGGTCATGTATTCTGCACCATGATCACCTATTCCTTCAACAACGGCAAGCGCTCCAGAATTGCGAACGCAGAAACGTTCACCAGCCTTTCCTCGGAAGAAAGCTTTACCAGCCGATGCACCGTACAGACAGACATTACCGACTACAACGTTATCTTCTGCAGCAAATCCGTCACTAACGACATCCGCGGAGGGGAAAACAGCAATCTTTCCACCAGAAAGACCTTTACCTGCATAATCGTTACAATCTCCCTCGATTGTGGCAGTTATACCCTTTGCAAGTGTGAAACCAAAAGATTGTCCACCGTGTCCAGCTAGTTTAATTTGAATAGTGTCATCGGGTAGACCCTCTTTGCCATATTTTTTGGAAACTTCATAAGAAAGTAGTGTGCCAAAAGTACGGTCAAGATTGCTAATGCTATCTTCGATCACGACTGGAGTTCCATTATCGAGAGCAGGTCGAGCTTTGGCAATGATCTCATGATCTTTTTTGAGATCCAATCCGTGGTCTTGTTTTGCTAGATTTCTTGTACCAGAAGAAGGATTTAACTCAGAAGCTGGCGTCAAAAGAGGCGTGAGGTCAAGTCCCCTACTTTTGTAATGCATGCCTCGAGTATTGGGCTCCAGATGCTGAGTTTGACCAATCATATCTTCCATTTTACGATATCCAAGTTGTGCCATGATCTCACGAATCTCCTCGGCCATCAAGAAGAAGTAATTCATTACATGCTCTGGTTGACCAGCAAATTTCTTCCTGAGTTCTTCATCTTGAGTAGCGATTCCTACTGGACAAGTATTGAGGTGGCATTTGCGCATCATAATGCAACCCATGGCTATTAAAGGTGCAGTCGCAAAACCAAATTCTTCCGCTCCAAGAAGGGCTGCAATGACAACATCGCGACCTGTTTTCAATTGACCGTCAGTTTGGACCTTTACCCTATCGCGGAGTCCGTTCAAAACAAGCGTTTGCTGAGTTTCTGCAAGACCGAGTTCCCACGGGAGACCTGCACCTTTTACTCCAGTCCATGCAGCTGCACCGGTTCCTCCATCGTGTCCACTGATAGTGATGTGATCAGAAAGAGCCTTCGTGACTCCAGCAGCAACCACACCAACACCGACCTCTGAAACTAGCTTCACTGAAACTTCTCCATGTGGTTGAGCATTCTTCAGATCATGAATGAGTTGCGCAAGATCCTCAATAGAATAAATATCATGGTGTGGAGGTGGTGAAATCAACCCCACTCCAGGAGTCGTGTGGCGATTCTCTGCGATATACTCAGATACCTTAAATCCAGGAAGCTCACCTCCTTCACCTGGCTTTGCTCCCTGAGCCATCTTGATTTGGATCTGGTCACTATTTGCAAGGTAATGAGATGTGACACCAAAACGACCAGATGCAACTTGTTTGATGGATGAACGACGATTGTCGGAGAAACGCTTAGGGTCTTCTCCACCTTCGCCCGTGTTTGATCTTCCACCAAGCGCATTCATTGCGATAGCAAGTGTCTCATGAGCTTCTTGACTGATGGATCCAAGAGACATAGCTCCTGTGTTGAATCGCTTAACTATCTCACTGACCGGCTCAACTTCGTCAATTGGAATAGCACGGCTCGGATCAAATTTGAACTTAAGTTGTCCACGAAGAGTAACCTTTTTGTTTTGTTCATTTGTAATTCTAGAAAATTCCTTATATGCCTCGCGTGAGTTAGTTCTTGCTGCAATCTGAAGATTAACCATTCCTTGAGGAGTGTTAAGATGAGCTTCTTCTCCTGTACGATAATGAAGCTGTCCATCGTTCTGTACCAGAGGCACCTCTTCCATGTTCTCAGGATATCCTGCCTCGTGAAAACGCTTCAAATCCCTGTAAAGAGCTTCAAATCCTGTGCCCTGAATACGTGTCGTAGTTCCTGTGAAACATCTATCCACCACTTCGTCAGCGAGACCAACAGCTTCAAATACTTGCGCACCCTTGTAACTCTGCAAGGTTGAAATTCCCATTTTACTCATGACTTTCAGCAGCCCTTTAGCAGCAGCCTTGCGATAATTAGAGATGATTTCGTCATCTGTGTGCTGCTTACCAGACTTTGCTTCAATGAGTCCGTCGGCATTCATCTTACAAATGGATTCATATGCAACATATGGACAAACTCCATCACATCCATATCCAACCAATGTTGCATAGTCATGAACTTCCTTGGCATCTCCAGCTTCAGCGAACAATGCTGCCTTAGGCCTCTGCTGAGTCTTCAACAAATGCTGATGAACCGCACCAATTGCAATAAGGGAAGGCAACGCCATTCTATCAGTTCCAGCCAAACGGTCTGATAGGATAACTCCTTGAACTCCTTGCTCTCCAAGATTACCTTGGATCGCATCAGCAGCTTCGTCACAAATACGCTCGATAGCCTGTAGCATTCCATCTACACCAGAGTCAACTGAAAAAGTGGTATCGATCACTTGTGTAGAAAATACGACAGACCCATCTTTACGACTGTATTTCTTGCTTTTCAACGTCTGCATTTCCTCCAAAGTCAACAGTGGATGACGAACTACGAGACGCTCACAGTGCTTACCACTGGCCGGTGCCAAGAGGTTCTGTTCAGGACCAACAGGACAAACAAGAGACATTACGATTTCTTCGCGAATTGGATCAATTGGAGGATTTGTCACCTGCGCAAAGAGTTGCTTGAAGTAATCATTCACCTGCCTGGGTTTTTCTGATAATACTGCAAGTGCAGCATCATTTCCCATACTTCCAAGGGCTTCCTTTCCTCCCACTGCCATTGGTAGGAGAAGCATCTCTAACTTCTCCTGACTAAATCCAAACATGTTCAATCGCCTGTTGGTATCATGAAAGTTCATTTTTGCCTTCTCTATGTTGGCAGAGGAAGTCCAAGTTTCCAAGTCAAGCATATTCTCTTCGATCCATTGTTTGTATGGTTTCTGAGTGGCAATTTGTTCCTTAATTTCATCATCAGGCACAATCCTTTGCGTTTCAAAGTCAACCAAAAACATTTTTCCCGGCTCCAGACGATGCTTTATTTTAATGTCAGAATCCTTCAACTCGGGGATCACACCAATTTCCGATGACAACACCACGTGATCGTCCTTTGTCACATAATAACGTGAGGGACGCAGCCCATTACGATCCAAGGTTGCTCCAATGTAGCGTCCATCCGTAAAAGCCACCATTGCAGGACCATCCCATGGCTCCATGACGGCAGAATTGTACTCGTAAAAAGCCTTCTTGGTGTCAGACAAATTATGATTGTCCTGCCAGGCCTCGGGGATCATCATCATGACACATTCCGGCAAACTACGGTCACTGGCCTTGGCCATGAGCTCCAGAACACTATCAAAGTTTCCACTGTCACTCAAGTGATCACCTGTCACTGGGAGCAGCTGCGATGTTTCATCACCAAAGTAGTCGGATCCCATGATACCTCCACGAGAATATATCCAATTTTTATTCCCACGCAACGTATTGATTTCGCCATTGTGACACATCATACGAATCGGCTGTGCACGCTCCCAAGAAGGAAAGGTATTGGTAGAAAAGCGCGAATGTACCAGGGCCAAGTGAGACTCAAACGTGGGATCCTTCAAATCCAGGTAATACTGCGACACCTGCTCCGGAGTAAGCTGCCCCTTGTAGGTGATGGTCTGTCCTGTGAGAGAATTGATGTAAAATCCAGTCTCATGACCATACTGTGCGGCAGCTTCTTCTTCTGCCACCTTGCGGATACGATAAAGCTCCTGCTCAAACTGACGCAAGGAGTACTTGTTGGAATTATTGGCTACAAAGAACTGTTCCGTGATGGGTTCCGACTCGAGCGGATCCCTCCCAAGCATGGAATTGTCCACAGGAACAGGCCTCCACCCTATAAACTCCAATCCTCTCTCCCTGGCAAGACGCTCCATACGTGCCTGATTATCCCTCTTGGCCTGAGCATCACGAGGAGCAAAGAACACATTGGCCACCGCATATTGTCCCAAAGGAGGCAACTCCACTCCAAAGAGTTCCCTGGCCTTGCTTCTCAAAAAAGAGTCGGGCATCCCAAACAACATTCCTGCTCCATCTCCACTGGCTGGATCACATCCACACCCTCCCCTATGAGACATTCTGATAAGCATCTCGTCTGCTTGTTGGACTACCTTGCGACTGGGAACAGATCGGAGAGATGCCACAAGTCCCACTCCACAGTTTTCCGTCTCACGACTAGGAACGTAGACACTGGGAGGAAGTTTGTAAGAAGACGAAGCCGCAGATGTTTTTACCATATCACCAGATACATTGTGACGGGGAGTTTTTCCGGAACGAACACCAAAGATACGGTGAGTGGTTGAATAAGACACAAACGGCATCCTTGAAGTCACTCCTCCTACAGTCAGAGGACGACGAAGAAGAGATTGCGTGTGAAAATAATTCAATGGTTGCTGTTGCTGCTGAAGTAGTAGTGGCTGCCCAAACACCAACGAACGAGCACCCTTGTTATGATTGGAAAGGTTCACATGGGCCCGTACCCTAAAACTACTAATACTACTACTACTACTAGCTTTGCATTCTGCCCTTGTCGTATATTTGCCAATGGTTTGAAGCATGATGGGTTTGAAATAACTCAATATTGGAAATAACTATTTAACAAAAGGGGGGAAGGATGGCTGGATGGCCAGTTCGTGAGTTAGTTAGTTGAATGGTCAGTTAGTT
The DNA here is from genome assembly GCA_019693545.1 of Chaetoceros muelleri. NCBI lineage: Eukaryota > Bacillariophyta > Thalassiosirophyceae > Chaetocerotales > Chaetocerotaceae > Chaetoceros > Chaetoceros muelleri. Next base: position 32,725 of record JAAMXU010002179.1, read on the forward strand.
AGTTAGTTGAATGGTCAGTTAGGTAGTTAGTTCAGTTGTCTGACTCTAAGCAGCAGCAATCGTGGTAGTAGTTTTGGCCCCAAGTGCATTAGAGTACCGTAGTCAATACTCTATGAATAATGTAATACTACTGTAGCAACAGACAAACAAGCAAACAGACAATGCATTTGTAAAAGAAAACGTACCTGAAGAAAAGAATAAATGAATGAATGAATGAATGAATGACTACTACTGTAAAGTACCAAGTGTGTACTGTACTCTATAGAGAGAGAGAGAGAGAGAGAGAGAGACGATCTGTCGAAAGCAAGAGCAACAACAGCTAGCTAAGCAAAAGATATCAAGTATCCCACTGCTCTACTATCTATACTACAAACAACCAACAGATGGTCTGTCTATAGAGAGATTAATGAAGCTACTCTACTCGCTCTAGTTAGTTAGTTAGTAGAGAGAGAGTAGGAAGAAACGAAGCTAGAAGAAGCTACAGTAGGACGGCAATAGATAGATAGACAGACAGTAAGGTGCTGCATACAGCAATCGAAAGAACCACTCAATGACTTGTTGTTCGGGTTGGTGGTGAGTGAGAGTGACTGCTAATGTGTGAGTGAATACTAATGGCGAATAATTCTTTATACAAAACACAGAACAAGGGGATGATGATGAGAGATAGAGGAGAGGAGGAGACAAGAAGATACAGCACCTTGGGTGTGTAGTACAGTAGAAGAAGATGATATGATCTTTACAGTGTACAGTAGTACTGTAGAGGTACGGTATTGTACCTGTAGATAAAAAGGTATGGTCCGCGCACTGCACTTGTGTAGACATGATGTCGGCATCCTGGTGGTACTGTAGTGTAGAAGAGTACATACATGTTTGTGTGGCAGCCAGCGAAGGAGCCGAGAAGAGGATACAGCGGCGCATTGTACAGAAAAAAGAACAAAGCGTGTTTGTAGAGAATAGAGAAGAAAATTTTAGAAGAATAGGTCTGTCTGTCTGTATTAGGTAGTGGTAGTGCTATTACTGTATATAGTACACTGTAGCTGAAGGGGATGATGACGTCACCAGTTCTTCGTGACTGTACTGTACAGTACAAAGAGAGAGATAAAAAGGCTGACATGCTCTGATCATCTATCTACTACTTATTTACATACAGTACGTAGAAGGCACTGTACATGTACTACGGCAACGGACATACCTACCTACTAATATACCTACTACAGTACATTACAGACCTACATTGTACACCGTGCGTACTGATATGTATGACCGGCGAGAAGGAAGGAAGAAAATAATCAACACCCAGAGAGACAGGGAGTTTACACACACACACACAAAACTTTGTATTTTTTTATAATATACACGCCAAAAGAACAAAGAACAAAATGGCACAAGTACAACCTTCAATAACTACTACTACTACTACTACTACTACTACTACTACTTCCTCCTCATCTAAGCCGACAAACACTTCTACTTCTACTAGTAATAGTCATGATCATATCAATGGTAGTTATAACAACCCGTCCTCATTTCGAGCCCAAGTAAGATCGGGATCCTTCCAGCAATCGACCAATGGATGCTGCCCGGGATACATTCAATGCAACCTTGTTGTACTGCATCAAAAGGATGCCTTTGATTTTCTACTGTTTTGTCAAAGAAACCAACAAGCATGTCCATTAATTGAAGTGCTCAATGTTGGATCCTTTCAACCAAGCATGTGCGTTGTCTCTTCCGAGGGGAAATCTAATGCTGATCCTACTGCTGCTGCTGCTGCTGCTGCTGATTTGAGAACCGACCTTCCCCTGTACAGAATCTATAGACATGGAAAACATGTTCTCACCACTCATAATGTGACCAATTATTGGCCAACGGATTCTGTTGCTTTTCTGATTGGATGTTCCTTTTCGGCGGATGATGCACTATTGCAGTCGGGTATCCCACTAAGAAGTATACAGAATCGTACCAATGTGCCCATGTACAACACGAATATTTCCTGTCAGTCGGCAGGGAAATATCATGGAAATGTGGTCGTGTCCATGAAACCCATTCCTGCTTTACTTGTTGCCAAGGAAGTTCTTGTGACTAGTAAATTTCCACTTGCTCATGGACCTCCTGTGTGTATTGGATGTCCTCAAACCATTGGAATAGAAAATGTCGATAAACCTGATTATGGGGATGCTGTAGAAATCAAGTCAGATGAAGTACCTGTCTTTCATGCATGTGGGGTGACTCCTCAGAATGTATTGTGCCAAAGTGGAGTGGAATTTGCAATTACTCATGAGCCTGGATGTATGTTTGTGACAGATCTCAAGACAGATGGTTCTTTTTCTTCCTTACACTAGCTAGCGAGTTGGTAGATAGCTTGAGTACGGGTATGTATGAATGTGAAGTGATTTTCGTGGGGTACATTAGACATGGGATTATTGTTGTAACAGATTTACCTGTCGTTGTTGTTGTTGTTGTTGTTGTTGTTGTTGTTGTTGTTGTTGTTGGGAGTAGTATTTTTGATCAAGTCTTCCAGAATCTCAATAATTACGCTGGCAGCATCAGGCATTCCTTGGAATGGATCTACAGAATATAATGACTTGCCATGACCATCACCAGCCATGGAAGCATTGTCATTCTTGTTACTATTAATATTTGTGGTTGTCTCTGAAACACTGCTTGAATTGGTTGTCATGATGATTCCATGAGCCACATCATGATAGTAGCTCCAACTAATGGGTGAATGGCGCACTGCAGTGATGTACTTTTTGAACTCGTTGTATGTTTCTTTCAATTCAGATGTTCGTAATAGCGTAGCTTCTTCTGACTCTGTAATAAGGATAGATTCTTTCTTACCATGAGTGTTTGTGTTGGTTGTAGAATGTCGAGAGATTGTCTCAAAAAAGTGTGCAAAATTTTCCAATGACATGCCATGAACGACATTTTCTATAGACTCTTCATCGCCGCCATCGCTGCTGTGATTATTTAGAGCATCTTTCACTCCTTTCTTCTTTTTGTCCTTGACAAGATGATCAAATCTGTGCTTGCTGAATTCAATGTTGAGCATTTGCTCCGTATCATCTCCTTTGTATAACGCAAGTACATTGAGATGAGAATATATGCATTCCGACAAGAGTTGACTACCGGCAGATGACGCTACACCATCCGCAATCGATAAAAGTGGCACAAAAAGAGACATATCCGTCACACGAATGATGCGCGGATCGTCCACTGTTGATTTCAAAAGTGTCCTGATGGTTTCTACTGCTTCCGTAAGAGTGGGGAAAGCACTCTTGTCCTGGTTCTTGTTATTGTTGTTGTTTATTTCTCCTCCTACTCCTCCTTTTGCCTCTTCCTTTCCATCCAAGGCCTCCTTGCCATATTGAGAACTTGTATTGCTCTTATTACTGATATGGCTGTTGTCATTTTCGCCGCTCTCTTTTGATTGTGCCGTATTGGTGGATGTTCTACCATCATCCAACAAGTGCTTATTGTGTTGTTGTAAGATATGTACCCAATGATCACGAAGAGAATTCTCATCATCCGCATCATTTATCACTGCAGAACCACCACCTTTCTTCTTTTCTTGACGCACAATCAAGTCTTGACCAAGCTTTTTCTCCTCAACGTGATCACTAAGACCTTTGTGATAACCCCGCTCAAACAAGAGAACATCAAAACCAGATCTCAACAATGCATTAGTCAACAAATCACCATTTTTATCTCGAAAATAACAAATGACAAGCTTCCTCCTTATCAGTTTCTTCATATCTTCGCCCGCAAATGGACTCATACGCTTCTCCTGTATGGCATCTTTCACAACCTGTAATGATTTCGCTACATCCTTCCCAAACAACAATTCATTAATGGTTTCTATCTGCCATGGATCCATAAAAGTATTCTCCACAATCAAACGACTCCCTCCTCCTCCCAACAAAACATTACCACTTTCATCCATATATCCGACACCTTTCTCCTTCCGTTGCTGCCTTTCCTGCCCCATTCTTACAACTTCAGGTCGTATCGGTGACCTTGCAACCACCCCATTTCCACCAATAACTGGAACATCTGCAAAATTCGTTGCAATCAACCAGTCAGCACCTTTGCTTGTACGACCATTCAAAACACGCTGTTTGGCCCATGCACTCGACAATTTTTTATCTTTTGTCACCCATGTTGGCACCTGTCCAATTACAAAGGTTTGACCATGTGAAACACTCACAGATGGAATGGAACCAAACCTTGCTCTCCACATCCCCGGCAGATCTCCATCCGAAATAACAAGCAACGGATAACGATTGGTCGTCTTGGACACCTCACAATCATTTAGCACACGTTCCAAAGCGAGAGAAATTGAGTCCAAAATGGATACGGTTGGCAATAAGGATGCCACCGAGGTTACCGTCAATTGTCCCCTTTGTGTATACGGTTGCGTGTTACCGTCCTCCAACGATTGAGAAGTCGATGTCTCGAAACCAGAAACATTACCAGTACCAGTATTTCTACCAGTATTTCTACCTGTACCAGTATTTCTACCACTGCCAGCACCAGTAGTAGCCCCAGAGGCAGCCTCATTCATAGCCCTCCACATGGTAGCTCTCCCAATAAACATCCTTACATCCACACCCTTGGAAAGCAACTGTTCCACAATGGCCACGCTACGAGCATAGTGCCCATTGCCACGTCCATGAACATAATATTCCACGAGGGGACGAGTACCAGTATGTTCCGCAAAGATCAACTGCGACAGTTCCGTTGACGGTGGCGGCGTACATATTGGTATGACTTCACTGTGCAGAAATCTCAAGAATAAAAGTCCCATGGTCGTCGCAAAGACAAAGACAGCGAATAATAAAACAATGGCCCAAGTTTTAAATATCTTGGAAGAATAATGAGTCATGTGCCGACACAAATGTCGAGTATAACCATAGAGAATCCAGATAAGATCCGACATGGCCGTTGCGATTGTAGGCTCTGCTATCCTTTGGTGGCGGTGAAGGCGGGGAGAATCATTCTTTAAAAGTATGTGTCTTTCTTGACCAATGGAATCGCGTGAATCCGCGTCATCGTCGTTGTGATTGTTATTATTCCAGATGCCGCCGCCGCCGCCGCCGCAGGAGGAAGAAGAAGAAGAGGATCGATGATGATGATGATGACGATGCAGTTGCCTCGATTTGTTGGTGTGGTCACTTTGAGATCCAACGGCACCGTTTCGTCTTCTGCGTGTGCTTCCCATTTTGTGAGTGTGCTTGTTTGTTTGTTGAGTTGGGCGGGGCGGGGCGGGACGGGGCAATGCAGGGTCAAAGGAGGTCGAAATGTCCAACCAGGAAGGCAAAGAGGAATTAAATTTATTTTTTATTTTTTAAAAAGATGATTTGCAAAACAAGAAAACAAAATGATTTGTAGTAATACAGTAGTACTGTAGCTAGCTAGCTAGCTACTCTAGCTAGAGCAGAATAGAGTACAGTGTGTACAGTACAATACAGTAACAGGACGCTACATACAGTGTAAAAAATAATAATAAAATATAATACTCCGCGTATAAAACAAAACTTTTCATGTCAACATGGAAATATTTATAAATGTAAAGAATTATTTCCTAAAACATTAATAATAATAAAATGTAAGATGTTGCTTCTTCGTCATCCTCTTCCTCGTCATCCTAATCATGCTGGTGGTTTGCTGCTTGCTGCTGAGGATTCGTCTTCGTCAACAACAACAACAACCTGCTGCCCCTTCCTTCCTCGCTCCTCCTGGGTAACTAGTGTAGGTTACTAGTTCTTATGCTACTCTTCTGTACTTGTCCTTGGCACAGTCGTTCTTGTTCTTCTGATTGTTGTTGCTTCGTCTCATTCATCAAAAGTCAGAGCATAGAGCCAAAGGCACAGCCGCAACCAGTCGGTACTAGTACACTACTACTAGCACCACTCTAGAGTAGTAGTAATTAGAAGTAGTTCTTCCTTCGTGTCGCTCCTGCATCGTTGTTGCTTTCTTCTTCCATGACTTAAACTGCAAACATGGCTCCTTGTTTCGTTCCGCCATCTACAGCAGGACACGGACAGCCATTGCTAGAAGTATTCTTGTATCCATTCTTCCTTAATTCTTCAAAGTTGACGGCTGAAGATACTGGAGAAACGGTATCGAGAGTGTATAAATCTTTGGTCTGTGGTGAGTTATCTCTACGCGAAAAGTTTGCTTCAAGTGCAGCCCTGATGATGTGGTTGTCAACCTCGACAGCATATGATCCATCCTCTTGACAGTGCATATGTCCAATTTCCTCTAAAAGACCCATGGCTGGTTTCTTGACGTAGTGTTTATCATAACACAGCTTTTCCTGAATGGCATCAAGACTAAGTCCCTCTGGAACAAAGATGGGAAGTCCAGCTTGGCTAATGTACTTGTAATGCTCATCCACTGTATTCTTGTCACAAATTCCAAGGCACAGGGCAACCTCTGCTGTTACGCACATTCCAATGGCAACTGCTTCACCATGCAACAAAGGACAGACATCTTCACCTGAGTGAAAGGACAAGTGCTCAATGGCGTGGGCGATGGCATGACCATATTGAGGGACCATCTCATTGAAATCGGAATCTTGGTAATGAATCAATGTTGGGACCTTGTGGTCGATGCATTCACGGCAGACCATTTCAAGATACTTGGCATCGGAAAGTGCGCCATGAATATCATCATTCAAGGGATTCACAATGGCTTCTGTCATTTCACGTGACTGGGCTAGTGCATGCTTGAGAGCTTCGGAGATACCGTTCAAGATATGACGCTCCGAAAGAGTCTTGAGAACCTCTGGATCGATGATGATATTGGTGGCTGGATAGTAGGCTCCGAGCAAGTTCTTACCAAGGTGATGGTTCACAGCCTGCTTGAAGTCAATGGCAGCATCCGTCATACCCATCATAGTGGTCGTAATATGGACGAGAGCAATACCACGATAAAGAGAGGAGGCAAGAAACCCAGCCAAGTTATTCACAACCCCTCCTCCAAGTGAAATTAAGCACGACTTCTTGGAGATTCCACTTTCTAGAATCTGGTCACAGCAGGCACCGAAAACCTCAAGAGTCTTGTGGCGTTCTGCACTTGGGTTTCCACTTTCATCTACTGCATCGGCCGGAACTATGACCTTGTAAGTCTCAATACCAGCAGCATTGAAACCATTAAGAACTTGATCACCGTACAATTCGTCCACAATTGAATCAACTATCAAGTAGCACTTGGACCCATGGCATTCTTCGGGGACGTACTCAAGTGCGCGGTCCTTTAAGTTTCTGATTGCACCACTTTCAATAATGATGTTAGACTCAAGGGCCCTTCCTGGGCGATAGAAGCTATTACGGTAGACATTGGAGTCATCTACATCTCCCTCGATAGACTTGGGCTGAGTCAATGACAAGTCCATGGGATCATCAGGAAAATCATAGTAAGGAACACGTACAAATCGGAATCCTTGATCTAATGAGTTGATAGTATCCATCTGTTGGGGAGACAAGAAATCACCCTGCGATTGGAAGTTGGAGATGATGCGATGCGGAGTGAGACTCTTGGGAATGACACATCCTCCACGCTGGATGGCCCAAGCCAAAATCACTTGAGAGGGAGACTTTCCGGTCTCTTCAGCAATTGAGTTGATTTCCGGAATTTCCAATAGACAAGGTGATCCTGCTTGACGGTATCCAATCTTGCCAAGAGGGCTATAGCCAATGACTTTTATGCCGCGTTCCTGGCAGTAATGAAACAAACGTGGCTGTTGGAGCAAAGGATGTATCTCTACCTCATTGGCAATAGGCTTGATATGGCAATCGGTAAGTAAGTCTCCAAGTTGGCGAGTGCTGAAGTTAGAAACTCCAAGGTTCTTCGTAAGTCCCTTGTACACAAGATTTTCCATGGCATTATAGGTTTTGGCAAGCTTCTCGCGATCTCCTGAGTGCACAATTTCAAATTTGAACTCTCCGCCGTCATCACTACTGACAAGCTTTGAATCTTTGGTCATTTGAACTGGCCAATGCATCATGTAAAGGTCCAAGTAGTCCAGTCCCAATGCGTCCAAAGTATTGCGGCACGCAGGTTCAACATCTTGTGGATCGTGCTCGGTGTTCCAAAGCTTGGACATGACGAAAAGGTCTTCACGGCTCACAATTCCTTCTTCGATACACTCACGGATAGCCTGTCCAACCTCCTTCTCATTACCATAGAGAGGAGCACAGTCAATTAGGCGATATCCCTCCTTGATAGCAAACTTGACGGCATCGTAAACTTTCTCGTGATCTTGGAAAGAATTAAAAGTACCAAAGCCGATCGAGGGGATGAAAGGTGCTTCTTGGTTCTGCTGCTGATTGCTAGCTTGATTGGACATGTTTTCTTGGTTCTTGGTGGAAGTTTTCTGGCACATTTTTGTTTTAAAATTATCGACTCTTTTCAATTATCTGTTTTCGAATTTTGTGATGCAATGATGAATAGCATCCAATGTTTTTCCAGAGGGGGGTTGAAATTGTGAGATTCATCATTCGTAGCTTTTACTGTCACACTCTGGATGTTCTTCGAATGCATACGTTTTGAGTCGTCCAATCATTTTCATTCTCGTCAATTCCATAATTCGCGCCATGTGACGTTGCGGGAACGGAGGTGGGGGGCAAGATTGTGAATGGCTCAGAGGGTTCCACCCAACCTACTTTTCGTCTGTCCTGCAGCATTATTGCCACCTATCTGTCCCCCCTCCTGTGACACGTGTTCTCAGGGGTTCTGAAGATTCCCAAATTGGGTGGGGGCAAAGACTGACTGGCTTGGAAATACCTACTGGACGCGCGATTACAAAAGCGTCACGTTTCATTCGTCATCACTGTTATGGAAAGTTCAAAGTTCCATCAGCCCCCACTCAGCCAGATGTTCGGACAGATGGTGAGATGGTATCTTGCGTCTTGTGTACAGTAGAAAGCTGAAGAGAGACAAGTTGACCAGCATTTTTTTCTCTCGTTCCACAGACACTCGCCTCACTCACTTGCCCTAAGTGGATACGAGTAGTGATAAATGAGATATGCTACTGTATGCTACCAACGAAAATTGAATCGTACAGTGTGTGTTGAAGAATTAAGGTAGGAATAGGGATCTGCTCTACTCACTCTCTGATAATCAGATAAGAGTAAATCTTGATATGAATTCCGCTCTCTCTAGAGGGAGAGTAGAGAGATGAAGAGAGACTGACAGACAGCAAAGACAAGAAAGAAGATGAATACAAATAACGAACTCCGTAATATCTAGTTATTCAGCTTATATATTTGTCAACAATGAAGCAGGTGTTTCACTTTCATAAACTCTTAAAAAGTAAACACCTACTGTATAATTTGTGTGTCTTCAAACCACTGCTGAAGAGACAGAAAGATTGCATTATGATCCATTGGATGAGTAAGAACCATGCATGATCAACACAAGTGACAATGTGGTCCCGAGTCAGAGTGTAAAAATGAAAAACAATTGCACTCTCTTGGATGATTGTGGGGCAGGATGAAATCATTACGAGAGAACAAGGGAGAACGAAATATTTTTGATTTCCATAAGACACGCCAATCAACAGAGAGATTTGTCCGTAGAGGGACTTTCAAATAGAATTAACGAATTAGTTTAGTTCCCTAGACTGGGAACGGAATCTTACAAACCTAAAGTTTCAGACTAGATTCAGGGGTTTACATGTCTCCAACAATTGGAAGAGTTCCTCCGAGCTGCTCGTGAACCATAAGTCCAAGGATTCCCATCATAGCGGCACGTCCATTGTTCAATTCAATACCACGCTTGGAAAGCTTGGTCTCCTCGTCAAAAGAGTCCCATCCAAAGTCAATGAAGCCGTTACGGAAGTCACCGGGGAACTCAGCCTCTCCAGTTACATCCTTCATTACTCCAAGCTCAAGGAATCCAATGAAGAGGATGATTTGAGTCAATCCAGCTCCAGAGATGGTCTGAATTGCAGCCCTAAACAACAAATTTAAAAGTTTTGAATGAGATGCGGTAAAATCGAAGAGATATTTCTGGTTAGAAGTGTGATTACAAAGATTTTCAAGATGAAGAAAAGTGTAGAGTATACTATACTTACCAGCCATCGGGGATGGAATCAAAGGTAGTTCCAGCCTTGTCAATGGTTCCTGGAAGGTGGACTCCAGCACGGGTGATGATGTTTCCAAGGAAAGCAAGCTGAGCGATACGTCCGTGCTTGAGCTCGACGTAACGAAGACGATCGAAGCGCTCCTGATCAGCGTCGTCAAGAAGTCCAAGAGGATCGAAGAATCCAAGAGGAGGCTGAGCTCCGAGCTCGGACTCGAAAGCCTTGAGGGCAGTAGAGGTCTGAGCAACCTTGGAGGGAGCAAAAGCAGCAGCAGATGCGATAAGGGAGGCGAGGAGAGTGAGCTTCATTTCTTTAATCTGGTGTTGGGTTTTCTTCAAGATTGAATTTTATGTTGAATCGAATGAAATCTTTTTTCTCTCACCACTGTAAAACAGATGACACTGTCCATGTTTCACTGCGGAAAAAGACATGTATGACCCTACGGACTGTGGTACACAGTATGAAGTACTCTACATTGTAGTATTGAACAAGTAGATGTACGTAGTATGTACCCCATGGATACCTGAAAATCAACGAACAGTTGAACCAAAAAGATTTGTTCGAAAAAAAGATTTTACGGATTGATTTAGAATCTGTACAACAGGCAGGGATAATACTGTACGGTACAGTACAAAATACAGAGTGCAGTGGAGGTGCGTGATAGCTGATAGCATAATGTACGGTATGGTAGCGTACCGAGTAGCAAGTACCGTATCTCTCTAGCTAGTGTACAGCACTGTAGATTAGAGGTACAGTAGTACTTGTAGATGGTAGTAGAGAGGTAGTACAACATACAACATTGATCATACAGTACTGTACAACAAGAGGACATACAGTACTACTGTCGAAAGTGAATCTAATGTCTAATGTTGTAACCTGCGTCATACGTCACAACTTTTGTGTATTACAAAAGTAAAAAACAAAATACAAAACTTGGAACGTATTGTTGTATCAGGACAAAGAAGCATTCCCAAAGCTCTTGAATCCCATTAACTTTGCTATATCTGAAGATTCATTTTCAATGAATTCTTGGTCTTCCTCGTCTTCTTTCACTTTATTTTTCCTATCTTCGCGGCGTTTCTTTCTCTCTGCTTTCCGTCGTTCTATATCCTCATCTTTCTTTTGGACCATTTGTTCAAATGTGACCAACTTTGATTCTGTCCCATGATTTATTTTATGGCAGTCGTTTTGTTCTTTAGCCAGCTGATCTAATTTGGAGGCCACTTCTTCTGTGCTACTTTTTGCAGTCCTCATAGAGTAACCGAGGGCCCGTTGATGTTTCCGCCCATTTATATGATCAAGATATGTCAACGAATCTTTCAAAACGCAATCACAAACTTTGCAGTGCCAACCTACGCCATTAGCCATTTTCTGGACTCCATCTCCTGTACTGTTGCCCAAGTTAGTCTTTGAGCTTGTGGACTTTGCAACAGCATCGGGGTGTATTATTTCTGTAGTCCCAATTTTACTTTCGAGATCGACTTTCCCTCGACGAGCTTTTAAAAATGAACGCTTTGAATATAAGGGGCCCTGTGCACCAATTTCAGCATGTTGAAACTCTTCTTTCAGTTCTTTGTTTGAATCTGCGTTGTTGCTGTTCCCATCGGATGATTCCGCTTGGGGTACTATCTGGCAAATCTTTTGTCGTTTCGAAGAAACTTGAAAGTTTCCATCAATCTCTGTTGTTGTTAGTCTTGCCTTGGCTTTTACTTCATACTCACTTTTATTCCATGTCCGTCTTTCTACGTTTGTCGCTTGCTTGTATGGGAGGTTAGATGATGACATTGTCCGTGCATGTAATTAAAATATAAATGTGTGTAAATGGAATAGACGAGAATAGAGAGAATACTGTACAATAGAGGAGTGGCAAAAAAGCATTTGGTACTTGGTACCGACCGCCGCCCGGAACGTTTGCCTACATAACCAGTTAGTGACCGACACTACTACAGTATATGGTAGTCCCAGTAGGGTATCAAGAATGATCATTAGAGATGTTTTACATAAGATAGATTAGTAAGTAGGATGATGTCACAACTCATGATAGGTTAACCTAAACAACAAAACTATTTTCTTTTTACCACCAGCAGAACATGATTTAAGGTTAGTCGTAAGAGTTTGAAATAGTGGAAGCAGAGTAACAGGATTATGCCAATCTACACTGGTCTGAAAATTTCTATGGCTGGTGTGCCAATGGTGCATACCAGCAGAAGCTTGAATATAATGAAACTTTCGTGAAGATAATTGTTCGTGCCCACAACAAAAGCTACTGTCTGCTGTCACTAGAACAAACAGGAGAGTTCTAGAGGGAAAGGACATGAGATAAAAAGATCCCCGTTAGAGTAATGTTACAACTGTATACAGTAGTTCTCTCTCTTCAGCCACCAGCACCAGCATGCATGAACATTTCAATTACTGGGCACTATGTGAGGATGAAACCCACAATGAACCAGGGGCACAGTAGGCCAATATCTAGTAGGGGGGGTAGAAAGAGCTATTGAAAGTAATGGTAAGAATCATCTGTTCAGTTTAGTGGTTTCTTTTTGTTCTTGTGAGCCTTCTTATAGTCAGTAGATACTACAAATGTGCTGCTCTAACAGATTCCTGCATATGGAGTTGCCTCATTGTCTGTAGAGGCAATAGTATAATTGATATAGTACTAGCTGATGAGTTAGTCCATCTAATTCTCCATCTGCTGGTTTGTAATATAAATTTAACAAACCATGGGATTGTTGTTGTTATTTGCCTTGATTGTTCCTCAGCATTCTTGTCATCAGATACACCTTTTGGTCTGTACTGTACTGTGCATCTGATATTTTCACAAACCACCATAAAAATACAATATCTAATTAGAGTTGTACACCAAGAGTTTGTTTAGATTTCCTCCTATGTACGACATCTTTTGATCTCTTGACTACTTCACAAAATTCCAAAATGATTGCAAAAATTGATGAAGCCTACTAGTAATAGAGCATCTCTTTTAGAATCTATCATATATAAGGAGATATAACACTATTGAATTTTTGTATAATTACATACCTTGCAAGTTGATGGTTCTTCTGCAAAGAACATACAGAGTTTTTTGTAGCTTTGCTCTGCTGATAGGTAGTGGTTCTCCAACTCATCACACAGAACAGTAGCAGAGGATAGGAATTTTGAGGCATATTGAATGAAAGTACCATTTTTTTCATCAATTGAGCACACATAATCTTCTGTACTGAAATCCTTCATAATATTGTCAATAACATTTTTTACATTAGTTAATCCAGCATGGATACTTTTTAATGCTGTGGCACAATCTTGAATGTCAATCCTAGATGCAGATGAAACACTTCTAAGTTCATCCCAGAATGTGATGGAATCTGCATTCTTCTTGGCTTGCTTGAGAATATTGGCAGTGGCAATATCTATCAATCTTGTCTTGCCATCAGAGCCAATTTTGCTAGCAGTCTTTATCAATGAATCAATTCTTATACCTTCGACTTTAGGTTTCCCTGCACTTTCATTAACAAAATTACTAATGATAAGAAGTAGCTTCAGTATCTTTGACAGCTTGTAATTTTTAACTATGTCTCTACATGCATCATTCAATCTCATGAGTTGTTCATGCAATGATTTTCTATTTTCTTCAAATTGTTGAATATAGAGAAATACATTCAATTTTTGTCTAAATTTTGGTATCTTTGACACTGATAGGAAAAACTTTTCTGTATTACCAAGATGCTCAAAGCTGCCTGTATAAGAATGAACATTTTTCATCTCAACATCAGAAGGCAATAATGATATCATGTTTTCAATCTGTTCTCGGTTCACTTTTGATGCATCAAGTGATGCTACTGCATTGCACAGCTCATCATAAGTTTCAAATCCCTTATATTGTGCCAATGCAATAGAAATGTTATATGATCTCTTTGCATCAACAAAGCTGTATCTCTGTTTATTTGTTTTAGATGATTTAATACATTTTGTTATTGAGCCTGATGATGTCTTTGCAATAGCAAATAGTTCTTGAACATTTTTGATGTCACAATCATCAAAATGAATGTTATCACAACCCTCAGTAGATGCCCATAATGAATGTTTGATTTTATCTTTTGGAATTGATTTCCAATGAATCTTTTTCCTATTAATATTTGCCTTTTCCACTATGGGAGGCAGTGGCAAGTTGAGGTGGGAGATATCCATACCATTGCAATTTGCAAAGCTTTGTATTGTTTCTGAAGCTATTCCATCTTGGATCATTTTGTGAACAACACATTGAGGGGGGACTTTACAAGACAGCATCTTCTTATATGTGCCTAATTCTTGACCACAGGTGTCTTTTGACTGACACATCTTGCTGACAATAGTAGTGGCATATTGTTCTGAATGATCACTGGTGGAACAGGATGTGTTGCCTGCTATTCTTGTTCCATTATCCCCTCCCTTGTAACTTTGCTTGAAAGCATCAATTTCACCTCTAGTACAATTTTCAAATGCCATTTTTTGAGCCACCGCGTCCAAGGGGATGCCAAGCTTGATCATTGTATTGAACTTCATGAACTTGTCTTTGGTTAGAATATGATTGCTGTTTATTGCATAACCCTCATCAGTATTTTTGGGTTCAGAAACAGTACAGTCTCCATTGTCATATTTATTCTCATCTTGATTCCTTCTGTTTACTACTGTTTTTTTGAATGAGGAAGGATTTTCATTATCATGATTTGATATGAAAAACCTCTTATCTCCATTTCTACTATTTTCATCAGGGTTGACCTTGTGAGTATCCATGCATTTATCATTTTTCATTGAAGATACTTCTCCTACTCCAGAAATTTTCTTTTCTTTCTTCTTGTTCTCAATGCTAGATTCCATAAGATGATTATGAAGTAATTTGTGACTATCACTGTCATGTTCAAGTATTTTGTTGCATTTGAATATATTATCTGTGTTTGCCAGGTTCTTTTTTATGTCTTGCATTGAAGATGTTGTGCTGGATGATGAATTAGAAAATTTCAGACTTCTACAATTAGTAGTACTGCTACATGGCTGGTTAAAACTAAATCTGTCAGAGATGTTTTGAATATCTATCTCATAGTTGGATGAAGCAGTATTTTTCAAATTGAAACCAGCAGTGCCACAAAATCTATCTGTTTGAACATTGGATGATGCAGTTGAATGTTCCATCTATATTAAGAATGTCAGTAAAAGCCAGCTTAACAAGTCAAGACACTATATGAAACTTCTTCTTACCTTGGTATTCTTGGGATGATTGGATTCAACTTCTAAAATGTATGGATGTAAATGGCATTGTTTTTGATTATAATCATAACAAGAGTCTAGTAGTAAAACTTATTAAGACATACTATATATTTTCATAAACCAAAAATATTTGTACTTACTCATTTGTGAGGAAAAGGTAGCATTGTTGGGACTTTTGTTATTGATTCTTTCTACTGGGGGTTGATCACAGTGAAATTGAGCCCTTAGTCCAAAACAAATAAGGTCGACCATTTTTTTAGATGACTGTCCTTTTGCCAGTTCCAATATGTTTATTCCTGTTTCTGTAACAGCTGCCAAATCGGCTCCTGATTGCATGAGAATTTTGGTGGTGGTCAAATTACCTTGTTTGATAGCCATGTACAAACAAGTTAAACCATTTTGATCTTTTTCATTTATAAGTTGGTGTCCTCCAACTTGAATTAGATATTTTAGACAAGTGTCATGTCCTGACTGTACAGCACAGTGCAAACAGTTGCGACCTTTAGCATCCACACAAAAAATATTTGCACCGTGTTTTACTAGCAACTGAACAATATGAAGATTGCCACATCGACTAGCAACATGAAGAGGAGCTTCCTTGGCATGATCCTCGTGATTGACTATTATTCTATCAGCCTTGCTTAGAGAAGCTGTTTCAAGAATAACTTTGACACAATTGATGTGGCCAGAAGCTACTGCTACTTGCAATGCTGTTTGCCCATATTCTGGATGGGGATCATTTTTAGCATCATACTCCAATGCTATTTGAACAATGTTAGCCCAGCCAAAACGACATGCTGCAATCAGAACTGTATCTCGTTTCTCTTCATTATCTTCTGCCTCTATAGGGTATCCTTGCTCAAGGTACCATCGAAATTTTGCATCGTCACCGGTTCTGGCAGCAGCAAAAACTTGTTTCTTCCTAAGCAAGTCAATCTCAGTTTTTCTTGGGCGTTTTTTTGTACTCCTCAATAATTCTAGATGTTTCGTCATACTGAAGCATTCTATTTTGCAACAGTGTCACACTAATACAAAAATGGAGAAGTCATTTCAAATGCTCTTGATTTTCAAACATGTGTTTGGTACTTCACTAGGGACTGATAATTTTCATTCTACTACTACTACTGCACTGTATAAACACTGCAACTTCATTATGTTGTACAAAACTGGATACGCATACTGCTGTTTTCATTCTGCCATGCCATGCATTTCAAATAAAATCATGCAATACCCAAATTAATGATAACGCACATGAATTTAAATATACCTACTGTACACTCTACTACTAGTAGAGTACTACTAGCTAATTACAGAAAAGATGTACTATCGTCACCCGGAATAGGAACATCGGACCTAGGACCAGGCATTACATTCCCATCCATATCAAATTCCACATCCTCTAGTCCCCACTGACTAAATTCGGCAGGCAAGAGAGTACGATCTCTCACAGCTCGGATGAATTCCGGTGCCCTAGTCGATCCCATGGCAGCCCTTCCAACCACAATACCATCGTACCCAACTGCCAATAATTTCTTCATTTCATTTGTATCTTCAATCCCTCCCCCTGTTATACATATAATTGGACCACCACTTCCTGGAAACATTCCAGCTAGCTTATAAGCTTGATCGGGATAGTATCTCTGTTGAAGACGATCGTAATTAGACACCATAATATTCTGAGCAAGAGCATCCAATGCCGCCTGAACTTCGTTCCTCGTATGGCATTCCACAATGGTTTCCAGACCAATCGTTGTGGCCAAGTCCAAAAAATTTCCAAGTGCTGGACCCAGTACGGATGCAATCAACACTATTCCATCTGCACCAGCATCCTTTGCAAGACCCAATTGAATTTCATCCACAACAATATCCTTCATCACAACAGCTGCTGTTTTAGACACCCTCCTCACTGCTTTTACAGCAGACCTCAATTCCGTGATATCACCCCCATAGGAAGCATAATCAACATTGACAAACACGACATCTGCTCCCAGTCTCACCATAGCTTCTGCAACCATGGAAGCATCATCATACCTAGCATAGGTTTCACCAGGTCTTGATAAAGATTTCCGCTTGATGTCAACAATAAAGCTGCCCCTTCTCATCATAGCATCAGCCATTCCATGTTCCAACAATTTTTGTTCTCGATCAATCTCTTGCTGAGTTTTCTCTTTGACATTTGGATTATCAGGAGAAAACGGATCATCGTAAGTTCGTCGAAGTGCCTTGGCAAGTTTGAGAGGAGGCCTTGCATCTCCTTCCAGGACGTACCCTACAGCCATACGTACAGGATCGGATAGTGACGAATGCTGTTGATTGACTCTTTTCATTTCATGTTCTTTACGGTAGATTGCCCCATGAAGGTCTTCAAACAAGCGAGTAGAAGAAGAAGTTGACCGATTCGAAATACTATAGACTTTTCTCGTGATGATGGCAGCAGCTGTTGATGAAGTGGTGCTGCTACCAGTATAGAAGAAGCTAGCAGTAGTAGCAGTAGTAGTACCAGTACTACTAATAATACTACCAATACTGTTAGTCGATGGAATAGTGAAACTGGATAAAGAGTCCCGCCGAAAGAGGCTGTATCTGCTCGATGAAGAAAAAGAGGGAAGTAGAAATGCAGAAGATGTGGAAACAAAGGCGGTGGCGAGAAATAATGTCAAACGAATAACCATGATGGATGCTGATGGTACTACTCCTTGGTATATAAAAATAAAATAATAAAATGGCCCATCATCGTCGTGATCATGTTTTGGTGTGATGTGAGTCCGTCGTACACTACGCGTACCGTACCTACTGGGGTACAAGTGCTTGACACTCTTTTGGGTTCATTATCCACCACTCATTTTCTCTAAAAATCGTTTTCATGAGAACCCTCTCTACGTGTAGAGTAGTACGTTTACAAGGTACGTACCGGTACCAGTTGTTACTGTACGTAGGGGACGGTCCAGTAAACTAAAACTTTACTTGCTGTACGGTACTGTACAGTGTACTGTACAAGTCCAAAAGTACGGTTCTGTAGGTACTACACGGTAGCTCTCTACTATGGAGCAATCAGGAATGTATCAAAAAAAAAAGAGACAGAGAGAGATTTTTTATAAAAATTTTTAGAAGCCAGACAGAGGCCAACCAACAATCACAACAAGGAACTCCATTCCAATAGAATCGCAAACGAACAAACAAACGAACGAACCAATTCTTGCAACGGCTCGCTCGCTCACGCTCAAAGCACCACCTCTCATCTCTCATACACACAATCAATACACTAACTAACTTACTGTACCATACATACAACACCCAACCATGACGGCGACTGCTGAAACTGGTGATGAAAAGACTTATGAAGAAAGAATCAAGGCTATGAACGCCATCTCTCAACCTCTTGCTTCAAAGAAAACAAGCAAAAAATTACACAAGCTGGTAAAGAAAGCTTCCTCCGCAAAAATTATTCGACGTGGTGTCAAGGAAGTTATCAAGGGAATACGAAAGAATGAAAAGGGACTTTGCATACTAGCAGGGGATATTTATCCCATCGATGTCATCTCTCATCTCCCCGTTATGTTGGAGGAAAGTGGAATACCATATATCTTTGTGCCCTCCAAGCAGGATTTAGGAGCTGCAGCCAGTACTAAAAGGCCAACGAGTGTTGTTCTTGTGAATGATCCTGAAAAGGCGGGAAAGGGGTCATCCTTTGAGGGGATGGACTTGTACAAAACTCTTTTGGATGAGGCAAAAGCATCAGAGATACATTAGTTCGTTCGTTCGTTCGTTAGTTAGTTACCATACAGACAGTACTGGTAGTAGTTGTAAATGAAAACTGGTATTCAGTCCATCTCATTACTTTGTAAACTTGTTACGAATTTGCCATAGTTTTCTCTCAATCATTAGTGCTCTGTCATCAAGTATCCTAACATATCCAATATCATCTGTATTTGTTGAAGAATTTGGATAAGTAACAATGGACCATTGATATTCGTCTGACTGTAAATCAATGTATTTTGTGTTTTGCTCATCCAATATATTAGATTTTTCCTCATCGCTGGCATACTTGTGAAAACGCTCAACTTCCATTCGAGCTAAAATGTGTGCAAAACTAATATTTTCTTTGTCATCCTCCCATTGAATCTGTTCCAAATACCAATCGCATCGCAAATTTTGAGCATCGAGTTTTTCAAAATTATGTACGATCCAATGTTTACGGGTCCAATGCCGATGAGAAAACTTGACTGTGTCAGCAGCAGTCGTGGGCGTTTGTTGACTTGTAACAAAACTGGGGTTATTGAAAATATTGGCAATGTCCTTTTCAAACTCCACATGATTTCTTGTAGCTTCATCGTTATTCCATAAACTTTGGTCTATCATGGATTTCAGACCTTTTTCGATGGAAACCTTTTGCACCTTGGTAGGATAAGATCCACTCATAACATGTTGTACTTGTGGATTTTCTCCAATGGCCACGCTGGGTAAAATAATTAGTGCATCTCGTTTTGACTTTCCTACCATATAATTCATCTGCTCCATTTCACGGTGGTAGGCTCTATCTTGGTTGGAATAGGCGTTGAGGGGAAGACGATGCAAAAGTCCTGTTGTGAATAAGATATCATCGACTTCTGGTTTAGTTGGAAAGTTGGGTGGGATATATAGAGCAGCTTTTACAGTAGAATGAAAAAAATTCCTGGGTGAAAGCTTCAATAAATGACGGAGTTTCCGAGAAAGCTGATTTTGTTGCATATTAATAAGAATCACATCCCACCCCTTGTAAGTAATGGCGTTCTCTGGGCCCTTTCGATCAGCATGATTTCGACGTAAATCGTTTGCCAAAACACTAGATTCTAATAGGAATGCTATACTGCAGATGGAGGAAGAAGGGTGGTGATTGGTTTCGGGAGCCACGACGACATCCAAGTCTGTTGTGTGGTCAGAAAGAAATGCACTGTACAGAACTATTTCACAGTTCTCTGAAAGCTGGCGTGCGGCTTGAGCTGTATAGTCAAACGCGGAATTCAAACAAAAGTTTGGATCTGAGCATTCAGAAGCGCATGGCAAAAAGCGCCGACCTGCCAAGCAGTATACATCGTCGGGATGACAAAGAAGAAGGTCACTTTCTTGTCTCCGCAGAAACTGACTACTCGTTTTCTTGAATGATTTGCTACTTGGAAGTGGACCGAATGGAAGGTTTTCGTCAAGATACCATGCTAATAGTTGCTTCAAGCCATCGCGTAAAATGATACGAGGGCTCCAATTCAATGTTTTCCTTGCTGGTAACGATAAATGTAAATTTTTGGGCGATGAATCGTTCTCATGAGCAATTTCCTCAACGTGTTCCTCAGTATTGTTGCCCATACCATCTATCGAAGAGGAATGCATCAAGTTTGCGACAAACAGTTTTGTGATTCGCGCAGCAGAAGTTTTTTCCCCGGAAAGCAAATTAAACGATGCTATATTCGAATAGGGGCTTTCATATTGCATTCCTGTAACAATTGCTGTGATGGCATCTTTTAAACCACGATAAAACTATGTCGTGAGGTTTTTACTATTGGATGAAAGGCCTTCAATGTAGAAAGAAATGAATCCAACTTACCGTCAACGAATAAGATATCTTGTTCAGTTTCAGTCGATTCATCGTCTAACAAAGAAAGCAAAATTGAATCACTTGTTTCCAACTGCATGCTTGCCAAATTCATTTCATTCCACACCACCATCGCCTTTTGAATTGAATCGAAGTCGAATGACCCTGGTCGACCCCATGGTCCGTATATGGTGGGAACACGCAAAATGACAAAAGATGAGGATGGCAACCTTTTTGAATAATAATATATCATTATTTCCTCCATCAATTTCGTAGTTTGAAATAAATCCTTCTCTTCATACGTTCTATGATGAAACATGTTCAAAGCCTCACTACTACTAACAAAAGTGAAATGCACATCGGATGAAGCGCCGAGCGTCGCAAGAAGCTGTTCTGTTGCAGTCAAACTCTGCCTCAAAAGAAATAAACCACCATTCTTTTTATGAAAACCTGGATCAATAAAATTGAACGAAACCTTTTCAGATGATAGGACATGAAGTACATGAGTGGGAACAGTATTTTCCTCCAAATCAAAATCACCAGTTTTTTCATTAAAAAGGTAACTCTTAACCGATGAATGTTGGTACTGTTTTGGATTGATGCCATCAAAAGCCACCAGCAATGGCTTCTTTAGTTGTCTCGCTTGTGTATACAGTAACTTTATTTGTTGTAATTGTTGGAAATTGGAACCATATTCATTGTAATTAATTGCATCGATACCAATCATAACTTTGACATTACATTGTGTTGCTAATTTCAAAGCCAAATGGAAACCTACGCGACTGAGTATGCCAGTAATGAGGACAACAGAGTCTTGATTTATTTCTCGTTCTGATGGAAATGACAGCAAGTTTTCCAAGATAAAAGAATGTTGAGCTTCCATGCCGCATCGTGTGACGTTTACATGAGTTTCAACCAACGAATCACTAGGTTTCATGTGATTATCAAAGATACGAGGAGAATCTTCGGACTTAAGAAATTGAAAGCCAAATCTCTTAACCCTAGAACGATATGTATAAATATCCATTTCAACGTGATTTGTTGTTCGAATTTTTCTTTTAGCACGTCGGCCCTTGTATTCCTCAGCGACATTCTTTTCTAATGAAGACAAGGAAAAAAATCTTTTGGCTGCTTTGCTTCCTTGAACGATTATCCTTGAACGGTATTGAATGGGTTCGAGTATGTAACCAATGCCATTGACATATATGAAATTCTCCATCACTTTCTTAACGTCTGATTTGTCGTTCAATAATTTCCAGAGTAACAGAATGTACACAATAGATATTGAGACAGTCGCAGCCACAAACAAATATATCAGATGCTTTTGACGTCTTTTCCTATGATGTCGCTGGAACTCCATTTTGAAAAAATTCTTATTATTGTTTGATGATGTAACACTATTTCTGGTCGCCGTCCTCCTCATATTCCTCGTCGCGTAGTAGCCACTAGAACTATTATTAAACATGGAATTTTGAGGGATTGCAGGTGCAGAAACAGTCGGGCGATGACGCATGTTTCTCGAGGTATGATGTAAGTAATTATGATCTCTTATTGCCTTTCTCGGGACGTTGTCACAACAGTCCATAGCTCCTGATCCCGGATTTGTGGATTTGCTGTAATGCAGTGCAATTATTGACGATAGCACGACGCCAATGCGTAACGGAAAGAAGAAGAATTATTGGTGTTGTGATGGCTGTCGATGAACAAAATGGCTGAACACTTTCTGATGCTGTAAATTATCTTGTTCTAATTTGTATGAATTGTTTTACAATTTTTATGGGCGCATAACAAACAATTGATTGAAATGGACTTCATTTCGAATCGTGTTTTATGTAATATATGATGTGCGGAATGTCGTATGTCCGTTTTTCCCACAGCTTAAATTTTCCAGCTTCCAGCTTCCGTGAACACGCTATTTTAATGAAAATGAAATAAGAACATGGGGTTCTCCTTTCACCAGATCCAAGATTATTTCGTTTAAAATTTACAACCAAGCAGCATAATTGGATGGCATAGAAACCAAGTTTCTGGTCGAAGTGGCCATGGAAACTAATTCTTTCACTCTGTAATCGCATGAATCATGCTTCATCGTTTCGTCGTCTTTCAAGCTTTTTACGCTGCAGTGTTGAAATCTGCTCTGAATCAAGGCAACGTTTTTTTTAACTCTGTCAGCTAGTTGGTATTCGAGTTCCTGGATTGATCGCTGCGTGCCTTCCCTCTGAGATGATTTCGATAGGTACCAAGATATAATATCGTCTCTGCAAATTAATTGCAATGCTTGCTCGATTTCCCTCTCGCTCTTACATATAGCCGTTGATGCACTAGCGATGGTAGTAGTAAATACTCCGTCTAGAAGAAAGGGCCCAATGAAATCCTGAATATTCCTTGTCAGACGAAATGGAACAGGTTTTATGTCATCCATGAAACCTTGATTAGTGTAAGAGAATCGAAAGTCTGGAGAAAGAACATGCGCGTTTCTTATATTCATAATGAACTTTGAAGGGGTTCGCTCGTTTACCATAAATGCATACTGCAGTAAACAATTCATAGCAGTTTGTAAGGTAAATGCTCGCTGAAAGTGGAAGTACAATTCTGCCGTTGCGTATCGATTTTGCACATAGTTTGAAAGTAAATGAGATGACACCGATTTGCAGACTTCATTGAACGCCTCGATCTTGTTAGTCATATTTAACAGGGACACCTCACTTTCTTCGGAAACTACAGCAGTTTTCAAGCTCTCGTTGAAAGCAGAAATGGAGTTCAACGGGTCGTTTCCATTCAATTGGCAATCAAGATTAAATACATCTTGAAGGGTCGTATAACTTTTGTCTTCGGCAATCATCCTAAGCCTCTGGGCGATGGGAATCACCGCATTTGAACGAATCCATAAATGTCGACGACATGAAATAGGTTCTTTGCGTAGACATTTTCCCAGTAATAAATGGAGCTGAGTTGTTCTTTCGTCTGCTTTTGTCCAGTAAGGAATTGCAAATTGAAGTAGAAATTGGCGGACTTTACCATCACTGCCGACCATACCTATTCTCCTGACAAGATGTTCATTGCGTTGGAATACCTCGACTTTGGTGTCAAACTTAATGAGCTTTGAATGAAGCTCTGGGTTTGGTTTAGCATCACTACAACTGTTGGGAGCGTATTGACCAGGAATTTCCACCGATGTCCAACCAAAACCCTGACTTCCACCCCCACCTTCCAATGCACTAGCAGCTGCCACGGCTGCAGAGGCAACAATTGCAGCTTTTGTCGCGGCCTTGGCAGATGAAGAAGGAGATGAATCCTTGTCATTTTCCAGAGAATCTTTTTTCGATTCGACAGAGTTAGAACCGGGGGGGTCGCATGAACCGGTCCATAAATCTGGATTATTGTTGGAAAATGCAGATAGATATTGTGACATACTTGTCATGGGGATAATTGGTGGGGTCGAAGAAACTCTCTTCTCTAGCATGTCTTTCCAATTATTGAGCTTAGAAAAAATATCGTCTAGTGAAAGTTGTTTCTTTTGGACATCATCTTGAATAAAAAAGTCACGTTCAAATGAATCTTTGTACTGCATCGTGAACTCCAGAGTCTTCTTTGCCTTTTGGTCTTTCAAGGGCGTAGCATGACCATTTGGTACCCTGAAAAATTTTTCTGAGACACGACTTAGCGTCTTCATGAAGCTAGCTCTAACTGCATCTTCATCGCTATTATTTGCACGCCGTTGATGATCAATTTGGGAATCTGCTCTCTGAAGCAATGCAGATATAGTTGCAAGGAGTTCTTCCTCGTAAGAAGGACGAAATCGGATGATTAGTTCTTCCAAAATAGACTCGAGCATCGACCAAAGTGTAGGCTGGCACTTTCTTAAATTCGACATCAAATCCTCAGCGCATAAAACACTAGTATAAACGGTTGTTTTGGTAACAGTAGTTTGCTTTGCTCTTTCGCTATCTCGTCTTTCTAAGTAGAAAGAACGCAGGGAAAAGTAGGCCGACTGTGGATATGATGACAATACTTTCTGAAGCAGCAGCTTTGCACTTGCTGCTTCTATCCTACAAAGACTAGATAGCAGCTGAGGTATCCACGTCAGCCAAATCCATGAAGGCAGCTTTGTAGCATACTTTTCAAAAGTTGTGCAAAGTAAACCAGGACACGATCCATCTTTGGCTAACATTATTAGACATCGAGGAAGATTTATTCTACTATCTTCGGAAGCATCACATTGGATAGCCTCGAGGTAACAACCCATAGACTGGGCTAAGTACTGGCAAACTTTCTTTGCATTTGCAGCCTTCTTTTCTTTATCTTTAGCGGAACTAGAAGTAATCTGTCTACGCCCTTGCGCCTCAACTAAATCGGCTAGTGACCAACATAGATTACCCCAACTTATCCATGCTCGGGTGTATGTGGGGCACAATTGAACTGCGTGGCAGTACGCTTGCGTAGCCTTGGTTTTGCCCCCAAGAGACTCGAGAAATTCAGCTTTCAAGCGAAATAGTTCACTTTTTTGAATACTGTCAAAGTATGATAAGTTGGTGGTATTAATGAGATTCAGACCACCTTTTCTCTCGTCCTCGGAGCCGTACCTATAAGATAAGATCTGTTCATTTAATTTCGAGAAAGCATCGTTAACATCCATGGCACAATCTGTAAGTTTTGAAAGCGACAATAGTGAGACTCCTATCACATCTTGTTGCCTAGCAGTGCGAGCCATTCTAATCGTACTCCAAGGTCTATCGTGGAGAGAAGCCAGCATGCTTTGCTCTGCCCACTGGAATTTCTTTGAAATAGCAGAGAACATGTAAGATCGCCATTGGAATACATCATCCCATACAGACAGCTGTTCAAAATCATTTGGTAGTCGGTTTCTCCAAGCATTCAGTAGGTTCTTTAAGTCCGGGTAGGACTTCCCGTTTGTGTGTTGACTTCCGTAGCAATTTCCGAGCAGAATAATCCATTAGATATCATCAACGGTACTCAACTGATCAAGGTTAAAACGCTTCAAAACCTACCTTGCTTCCACCATGACCTGTCCACTTTCTCTAATGTCAACCAATCGATTAAAGTATCTCAACAACATTAGGTGGGCATTACATCCAGAAGATACATTTGGAAGCAGCTGCCACTTGTATAGACAGAGCTGCGCTGTTTGCGCATGCAAATTTTCGATGTCGTGGAGTTTCTCATCATGTATTGCGAGGAAGATTTCATTCATCTTGACATCTATGTCACCAAGCTCAAGAGCTGAAATAGCTGCAGGCGAAGAACACAATAATCTCAATTTTTCCCAATCTCTATTCTTCCAAGAACACTCCATCGAAAGTTTGCTGAAACTGTTTAGCTCGGAAAACTTAGAAAGAACTGTTAACTGGCAAGTCTCTTTATGTATTGCAATCCAACGATCTTCAAGTAGTGCCATTTCAATATCAGTTGGAACGAAATTATCCGAATTATTCTCAGACTGTGCAACAAGGAGTTCAAATCTTTGTAAGGCCTCCTGAACTTTGCCATACATATCAATGCTTAAAGCGTACTTTAGCAGCGGCGACGTACAATCTTTGGCCTTCAGTGTTAACCAAACATCTTTTTCACCCAAGTCAAGATAGCAGCGCCTTATCGCCGAAGATAACCCCAAACGATAACTCTCTGCAACTTCCCTGGGCGCGCAATTGAAAACTAGAAGTTGCTTTTCTAGCATACTAAAACAGAATATTCAGTCTATTGCAATTATCGTCACATAAAAGAAATCTTGGATTACTCACCTTCTGACTTCATGCCAGCAATTATAGCTGCTCGCCAGCGTAAGGAGTAAGTCGATTGAAATCATTGGAAGTGGATTCAGAGAAGCAACTGCTTGCAAGAAGGATTTTACACCATTTGATGAGCTGGGTCGAAGCTCTGATTTTCCGCTGTTTCTCAGAAATTGTGCATGGTAAGTTCGATTCAATGCTTTTTCCATAGCCTTCACTATCCGCAGTCTAACTTTATCGTCAGTCAAAGTCGACCAGACGCTTTTAAAAAGGGATTCAAGTAGCTCTTGTGAAAGTTGTCGATCACAGCTAGACATGGTTCGTAATGCTGATAAAAAGATAGAAAAATCTGTTGATGAGCTCAAGCTCGTTGTATGGGGGGCGGAAATGTGACACTCTTTTTCAAGAAATGAGGAAATAAGGTACTGTGATGTTGCAGCTTCTGAATAAGTGGGGTCCTCGAATGTGGCAAGAATGGAATCAACAATTACGAAAGTCCACATCCGATTACCAAGACCTTCTAGGTCAGCACGAAGTAAGTAGCTTAGAATTGACTCTAGGGCTAGGGCTCCGCTAAATATTTCATCATGATGAGGAGATATGTCTTCGCCTGTCCCTTCATGAGCCCTGGATATCATGACCTTGCAAAATATATTTCGTATCGATGTATTGCTGCTCATTAGTGATGATGAAGACAAACGATTTAGAACGGGTGAATATGAGCTAAAATCATTTGAACCATCATGTGAGCTTCCGTCGTAAGATAATGTAGGGGAAGAAAAAGATGCACGCCTCCTTTCACATCTAAGAACAACTAATGAGACCAAGTAACTAAGTGGCTGCATGTCAATCTCTGATAAACCTCTTGACTCAAAATTCGTGAACTTTTTTAAGAAGAACAGTACTTCATTCTTTGTCAATGGCGTTTGTTTACAATCTTCGCAGATCCATTGGCCTATCTGAGCAGATACTAATAGTAGAATTCTCACATTTGTGGAACAATCTAAAATATCACCAAGTAACTTGATAAATTTTCTCCTGAACGAAGAAAAACGATACGGCACAAAACTTTTGAAGATTAGTTGAAGAGAACGAACAACGCAGTCTTCTTCGTCTCCTAGTGCCCGATCTGTCATGCAAGTTTGAATAAATTGACAGCTGTCTGATTTCATAGAATAAGAAGGTTGCATATCTTCACATGCAGCTTGAAACAGTGCCTCGACTGGAAAAAATGAGCTATAGCTCGTTTTCGACGTATGGCGGTTTTGCATTGACGAACTTGGTGGTTTACCGGGAAATATCTGCGCAATTTTTATCAACGGAACCATGAAAGAATTCAAAAACTGAGAATTCACTCTTACTATATCTTCCAAAGCTGACAAGGCAAATAGAACTGGACTGCAACTTGGCAACTTTCCGTCTTTTACATTAGTTAAGGTGCACAGTATCAAATCTTCTAACAGCAACTTGCAAAATTCTTGAATTGCGCGAGGAACAGTGCTCTCGAATAGAGTTACCAAAAACTTTTTCAAGCTCTTATGAATTAAGTCGTCGGATACGGTTTTAATTCGCTTGAAGCACGTGTTAACAATCGGAAAGATTCTGAAGCAATTTATCACCAGAAAATCATTTTCAGGTGCTTCAATCATGAGATGCGAGAAAATCTCCAAGCAGGACGACAAAAGGAGATTAGAAACCACTAATGCTCTGTCCTGTCTGTTGAGTGGAGACTTCGGCCTTTTCACTGAAATAGCTGATATATTACCAAAGTTTGGTATTTCATCTTGATCAACACTGCCAACTTTTTCTAAACTGCTGTCTTCTTGTGAACACATATTAATAACTTTTTCGAAGTAATCTATGTGAAGGATGAAGAAACCCTTCCAGCGAGTTAAAACGCTTTGTAACAGTGATATCGCTTTATCCCTTAGCAACTGCTGTGATTTGTCGGCAACTGCCACTAGTAAGATTAACCTTACTAAAAAGTTGATAACTGCACTTTTTTCGCTCTCACTGAGCCTATAAAGATGAGATTGTTCAAACAATTGTCTATGGATAGTACAAGTGGCATTGTTTTCACATAGACTACCTATTGCACCTTGTGGACTTGATGAATGTATCAGAGATTCTCCTGAATTGCTGTTTTGTGTGCCAGAATCGCCTTTCAATGTATCCCATTCCACAGCTAAATCAACAAGAAAAAGGGCAAGCTCTCGATTCTCCAACGATGCATTCATGGGAAGACCCAACTTATTAAGTGATGATGTAAGGTGCGGCATGAACATACCTCTGAAATTCACGAAAGAATGTTTGTGACGAAGAATTATATGCCACAAATGAGTCAGCTGCGGGAGAGAATTACCATCTTCAAAAAGAATCTGAACAGTTGCCTTAATTGCTTTTGCGTATTCATGTCTCGTTAACTTGGCTGCCAGGACAGGTATTAGTATGTCCAACGCCACGTCTACAACGTCTTTCGTTTCTATTTGGTATGCTCTTAAGAGTGACAAGTAGCATCTCAGAGTTAATTTTGAAGGTGGATCAAACGTCACAACAAATTTCGAGATGGTAATATACGCCCATTCTTTCACCTTGGAGTCTTCATTTTTGAGGACATTCCAGGCAAACTTGATAATCGTCTGCTTGTGTTCACCCAAATCCCCTCCAATGTAATCAAGTAAAAGGCTACACAACTTTAGCAATTCAATCGTCAATCGGCTTCCGTAAGAATCTTGCTTAGTTCTCGAAGACAGAACACCAGAGATCAGTTGGGCAGTAAGTTCCTCATCTAAGATTCTACCATCGGACAAAGTATGTGATAAGAGTGGCTGAGATGTATTATGAAGAGAGACATCAGAATTTATGTCATGTTTGATTTGAAACGTAGAACCAGTCTCCTCAATGTGCTCAGCATAGCCTGAATCGTCGACGTTAATGAGGGGATGACTTCCAACGAGATGTGTTCCTCTAATACTTTTGAAATTATGTTCCAACATGGGAAGAATCAGAAGCTGAATAGATAGAACTTTAAGTTCCTCAATGCCCTCGCTCGCGATAACTGGAAAAAAACGCATCATAATTTTTTTCTGGTACTCAAGAGTCAGCAAATTGCAGACGCTATGACGAAGGTAGTCTTGTACAAATGAAAAATCTGCGGATGTTGGCTGAAGAAAAATGCGTAACAAATCAAATAGTACATCAACGTCATTAGGCGCTGTCGTCGAGTAATTTACCAAAAATTTAGCCAGATAGCGCGATTCGCCGCTGTAACGAGGCGAAATTGCATCCTCGTGGAGTAGGCGGAAATGTCGTCCCTTTGATCGCCAAAGCCAACGAAAGGCCCTGACTACATCGTTATGTTGGGATATGTAGGAATTATCGTATGTCATAAGAGTATCAATGAGTAAAAATCCTTGTTCTTGAAGTTCCAGTGAGTCTAATGTCATAAATCGAGGTTGCTTTTCGCCACCATCATTAGAAGTACTTTTGGTCCTTGGACTGAACTTGTGCAAAAGATCGGCTTCAGCTGCATTTATTTCGTTCTGTAATTTAGTTATCATTGCATTTGTTTTAGCCAGTTTTTCTCTCGCGTTACTAATCATTTTTTGTTTCTGGGGAGTGACAGATGTATTAGACTCGTCTAACCGTTTTCTCAAGGAACTTTCAACCTTCGCAGCGTCTCGTTTGGCATTTTGCAACTTCTCTTGCTTTATTTTTATCTCCTTTTGCAGGGCTGTTTTTTTTCCGGAGAGATCTATGTGAATCCCATGCATACTCAAAGTGTCAACAGCCGTGCGGGACGTAGATCCTGAAAGGGGACGAGAGGATGAGCTGCTTCCTTTTTCCGCTCTGATAATTGCTAATGGTGTTTCAAAGCATACATTAAGCACCATGTTTGTGCATTCAGTGCAACTTAGATGTTTACGTAAATCAGGGGATTCTTGGCGTTTGATAATGTCTTGCAGCAGTTCACTATAAATTGGATTCTTCAATCTGTGTTCGTTGATGAAAAACAAGGCCACGGCAGATCCATGCTTGTTCAAATATCTTGCAAGGGGCGCGCGAAAGGGAGACTCTGTAAAGTAGGAGTTGTATCGACTTAAGATAGCTTCTAATTTTAAAGTTGTCTTGATCAAAGGCTCAACGAATTGCGATGAATCATCGGCGAGTAACTGGAACAAGTTGATAATTTCAGCTGCGACGTGTGCCTCTTCTCCCCGTGCCCATATTCCAAGATTTATTATTTTTTCAGGTTCTGTCCATTTTTGCAGATGATCTAACAATTTCTCTCCAAGAGTGTGGCTAAACCAGGTTGACAACAAAGATAACAGCCGCGATAATCCGTGTAAAAGTGGAACGGATAACTTTGTGTATTCTCGTAAATTTATCAAAACAGGCTTGATGCACATCTGTAATAGATTCTTTGGTAATCGGTGTAAGCGTTGTGGTTCCCCGTTTTTACCTTTTACGCTGAGTGCAAGAACTTCTTTCAGAGCAACATAAGCTGTGTTGACAACTGTCTCTTGACGTGAGGTAAGAGACCGAAATAAGAGGCTAACAATGTGTGGCAAAATATTTCCTTAAAAATATAACAGTGAGATTGATGATTAGACGATAAGAGAAAACGTAAGAACAGTACGTACCGATAGAACTGGTGGAATCGGCATCCAAAAACTCTTCACTGTTTTGATGGAGTAACTCATGAAAAAGTTTCAGAGATGAAACACGGAGTTGCACAGCAACTGGTAGTTCAGGCTTCACATGCATGCTGAATCCATTGCTAAACACAATATCAAATCCTTCGCGTAAGCATATACCTGTAGCATGGCTAATTTTTGAGCAATACCTAAGCATGTAATTCGTGCGGGAGACACGAGGGTTGAAGCCATCCTTGTCAACGATTATTGAGTGCGATATTGACTCCGAAGTCATCTCACCATCAGCAACTGACATCATTTTCAATGACTCCGAGATAAATACTAAAACATGATTTTCCAGTACTGGTAGTGATTCTGGAGAATGCTTGAGTATATAGGTGAAACATTCAATAGCGGCAATCTGATCTTGCAGATGCAGATTTCGGAGTGACTTCGAGAAAAGATTACGCTTAATTGTAGATAGGTGCTTCGAAAGAATATCTCCAACTGTTGAGACCTGGCCAGAGCCATTTCTACCGTAAATGTATTCCAAACCGTTATATACGGCATATCTGACCAAAGGATTGTCTGAAACCATTTCAGTAACAAACAACAACGGCACATGGTCAGAATTGGGCACGAAATCAGCTTTCGGTATGTCTAGCACATTTCCTTTCATATTTTCGCTCAAAGCACCATGATCGACCTTCAATACGGTTGACTCCGGCACCTGCGTGCGGTAGAGAAACATCAAAAGTTGGAAAAAGAATACTAGTGCGTGTTTTTGAGCCAACCCCACTTCAGCTGGATGATCCTTTAAACAGAATATGGCGACGTGTAAAAGCTCCATTTCAAAGCTTCTAATCCAGCTGACGTCCATTGTTCCGAGAATATTACAGATTCCATCATAGAGTCCACTTCGCAAGTCCCAGTTGGA
Organism: Chaetoceros muelleri; assembly: GCA_019693545.1. Taxonomy (NCBI): domain Eukaryota; phylum Bacillariophyta; class Thalassiosirophyceae; order Chaetocerotales; family Chaetocerotaceae; genus Chaetoceros; species Chaetoceros muelleri. Next base: position 64,937 of record JAAMXU010002179.1, read on the forward strand.
TGAAAAGCATGCTTGGCATAGGTTAAACAGAAGATTTTCAATTGCGTAGCTAACCACACTCTTTATCTGCATAACTCTTTCCGTTACTTCTAGTTTCATCAATTCCTCTGATATCGGAAACTTGTCGGTCTCGCGTAACAAGTTCACTAGTATCTGAATAAAACGCAAAGCAATATCCCGCTGTCTTTTAGATCGTGATAAAAGAACTTCAGGTATTATTTCGTTGAAAATAAATAAGTTGAAATCCATTTTAAGCTCGCCGGAGAATGAAAAGCGACCAGAAGCTTGTAGGTGTTCAATTTTTCCATTTTGAATCGATGATATCTTCTCAACTTCCTCAACTGAATTCAAAGTTGAATGGCTATTTTCCTTTGAAGTGCTTTGTTCACTTACATTTATGTCATTCTCAATTCGTTGCACGCAGCTCGGAAAAGAAGCAACTCTATACATCATCTGTCTCATACAGCTCTCTAACAAACAAAACGCGTCGTAATTGATACCTGGAACGTCGGCAGCATAGAACCATGACCGAAGTAGGCACTTCATGACGGCATCGTCACATTTATTTGAAGAACAAAGACATGCTTTAGATTTATCGGGACTAGAGACCTGATGCGCTGCTGGCAATATATCAAGCCAACACTTCGAATCTAACGCATTATTCAACTGTAGAAGCAGCGAAGCTGAATGGCGTGTTATGTTGTATGCTGCATTTGCCTGTTCCAAAGCAGTTTCATAAATGAGTTCTTTCCTAAGTAAATCCAAGTCCTGCTGTTCTATGTTGTTACATTTTGTAAACAGTGCCTCAGATTCAAAAGTATTGTTACTTTCAACGATGGCCAATAGCTGATTGGGAGGAATTTCTGAAACTTTTGCCAGTATTGCCTCCGCTCGCTTGAGGGGGATTTGCAATAATAATTTATGCTGCACCGTAGAGGTCGAAGAAGTTGGACACCAGGAACACCACACACCCACATTAGTTTGACTTTGTGCGTAAGGTCTCTCTACGTTCATTGGAGATTGTAGAAATGTTCTGTTCTTTCCGCCAAGTTTTCCTAGAAGGCGCAAAGTTAGCAATCCGTACTGGTAGGGAGCCGGTTGCAAATGAGTTGATAAAGTCGACATCAATTCTGCAAAAAGATCTTCGTCCTGAGATATGATTGGATACAAGAAATCAGCATTAAGGTTGTCCACCCAAAATTCCAGGGTTCGCAAACTTCGGATAAATTCGTTAGCGCAATGACGAATGAAAGGAGGATATGAATTTTAGAGCAACTCTGATAAACTTACCCTAAATTGATGAGATCTCCGTCGTTAGATTGAAGAGCAGGTACAATGATTCGAAGAAGAAGCGATAGATGCGGCAACAGAGAAGATAACCTTGCTGGAATCGTGAGGCACAATCCAATTATGACTTGTCTTAAAATGCAGTGATCCGTTGATACAAAAATCCTGTACAATCCATTAAGGAGAGTTGGTAGTAAAGGAAGGATTTCTTTATATGAATCTTCAAATTTTCCTCCAGCAACTGCACGGAACATCTGCTGCAATAATGACAGGTGGTTTCCCGGCCAATGCTTAGCTTCACTACCCATTGCTCTACGAATGCAAATTGATATTAGCTGCTGTATATAAGGCCTGAAGACCTGCTCATTTTTAGGATATTTTGAAAGTGATGATACTAACAGGCTGAATAATTTCATTCTAACCTTCACCCTACGTTGCGATACTTCATCATCACTTTCTGCAATGCCAAGATCTAACTTATCTGCATCTTTCATCAAATATTTCAGTAGGCACGATGCAAAGTCAGCTGTTATGGTTAGGCCATTCAGTAAAAATACATTTGCAATCACGCATACATCATCATCGTTAATCATGACATCAACCAAGATCTCAATGTGCGGCCCTATTATTCGTTGAAAACTGAATGAGTCGAGAAGTGAGAACGATAACGCCAAGCTTTCTAATACTTCTTTGTAGTCAGGAGACCTGTTCCTGATATCATGACATGGTAAATCTTCATTTATCTTGAATACTTTCAAGGCATCTAGAGCCCAAACAAAATACTTCTGGGCAAGTGATCGTTCCAAGCTGTTCATACTCTGTCCAGCTAGTTCCTCATACCATGTTAACTGCTGATGGCTATTAGAATTTTCTCCAATGCTACTTTTTGTCTTGGTATTCTTATCTTTGGCATTGATATTTTTCTCACGTTGAGAACCATACTTTTCAATACACCACAACAACGTTTTCATTCCTACAAGCAACGGCTTGATAAGCTCTCGAATATCTTGCACATTTCCCGAAGTACCAACAGAGTTCGAATTGTATAAAAACATTCTCACAGCACCTTCATCCAGTGGTTTTATTTGAATCGTGGTTTTTCCTTTCGCGTCTCCACCTTGACTCTCTCCAATACCCCATTTTTGTGCCATTTCCACATCTGTAGAAACTTTATCGGCGTTCATTGAAGTGTCTATTCCTTCACTTTTCCTAATACAAAAAGAATCTTTAACCCCTTTATCTTCCATTTCCACATCCACATCCACAGGATCATTATCATCGTCCAATTGTGCCTTGGTAGTCGCGTCTTTTCCTTGACTTTCCCCAATAGTGCAAGTGTCCACTGCCCGTTTTTCTGCCATTTTGACATCATCAATACCATGCTCAACAAGTGCACCCAATTTTAAAACTAACGCTTCCAAAATCCGAAACAAAATATCTCGTCCAAGGGATGTCTTTTCTTCCTTATTTTGAAACGCAGGATCAACCATACTCAGCAACAATTTGACACTTGTTGTCTGTACTGAAAGAGGCAAATTCATGCTTGCATCATGCAGAACCCTAGAGTACAAATGTACTACACGCGATATTTGTGCCATACAAAGCCTTGACTTGACATGCAACAACAAATCTGCAAGTGCACCATAAGCGGTTGCTCGAATCTGTGCATGCTCACTTTGACGATGCCTGCCGATCAACAACCGTTCATCCAATAGGGTATCAACGTGACGGAAAAAACCTTTACGGAAATTCGTTGCGAAAATGTGGCGTAAAGCCAAAAGAAGATCTTTGCGAACTGTCAAAGCTTCTCTTGGACACATTTGAAATAGATTCAATACATTTGTAGCTAGTCTATCTTCATATTGCTTGAGGTGATCACCATATGGTCGCAATAAATGAGTAATAAAGGACAAGGTCTTAACTTGCGCGGAAAGAAATTCTCTTGCACGTTTCTTAAACATTTGCCTCAACTGTATCCTTTCCTCTTGATCAGACTCTTGCCTGACAGTAGAATCTGATGAAGAACCCTTTTGTTGCTGCATTAAAGCTGCCGTTGTTGTTGGCTCTGAAGTCAAGAAGGCGGTTGCCTGCAACGGAGGCCGTTGCGCCAAAGCATCCATCATGAGAGGCAATAACTGCAACAAATAAGTCTTGATGTATTTGGGGTACAATTGAAAAAGAAGCATGACAGTCAGAGGGAACTCTGCCAGGACTCGGAAAGACAATGTAGATTTCAAATGCGCATGGGTATGGAAGATATTTGCATGCAACACAGCGGAAGCAGTAGCATCAGTAGAGGTAGTCGTACCACCACCAGTGCTCATATCCACAGAGGGAGCCGAGGAGGACGCAACGTTAGACGACGCAACCACGGCAGAACTGGGAGGTTTCCACGAGGACATTGCGAAATTCTTTTGTACACTACTTGGTAAATTCTTGTACGTGGAGAGGACGAAATCCAGAAATGGCTTGACACTATCCACCAAGATGGGCCTGTAACTCTTGTGCACTTCGAAAATTATCCGTGCTGCAAGGAGCGCATTCTCTTCGTAATCATTACGAAGTACTCTCATTGTCATATCCAAAAGTGATGCAGCATGAGGACGTAAAACTTCATTTTGAGGAAGACGCATGCAAATTTCTAGTGTCGTACGCCGTATTTGAGCTTCGAGTCGAATTTTGGTCGACCGTGGTTCTTGAAACATTCCTCCCTCTCCGTCATCGTCTCCTTGTTGTTGCTCCTGCTGCTGCTCCTCTTTTTCATTTCCTTCTTGCAGCGGATAAATTGAATGCTGATCTATCGCATGATAAAAGGGAATGCAGGGTATGGTTCTCAAAATGAGTCCAAACACTGGAAGAAGATTGGAAAGCATTGCGGGATATTCCGTACTGTACAGGAGTTCAAAGTTATCCCTGAGGTGGTCAAGACATTGACACGTGGTGATCATATCCGCCGACTTGATACTGGTCGATAGTTTGTTCTTGATGGATTCCCATGACTCTCCTCCTCCTCCTCCTCCTCGTGGCGCTGCTGAGTCTGCCGCCGATGCCGCTACGTTTGTTCGAGGGTCCAGAGAACCAACTCTGAAAGAAGAATCGATTCCGCGGCGATCCTTTACCACACCCTGGCAAACTTTGGATTCCTTTGGTTGTTTGATACCTCTGTTGTCCGCATACGCATCATCTGCAACCGTGATCGTTTCAAAAGGTTGCTTTCTCTTGTGGCCTGAGAGAGCGTTGGACTCTTCCTCTTGTTTCATTTTATAGATATTTTGGACGCCAGTAACCTACAGTAGTAAGAGCAAGAAGTTCGTTGGATTCCCTTGTACATTTAAAAAAAAGAAAACAAAAAAAAGTGAATCAATCAATTTACCGCTATGTCAAACAACGGAGGTACAACGTGTTGACTTGATGACTGACTGGAGACGAATGATGTGGCGTTTGTATTTTATTTTGTTTGCTTTTATCTGTGCTCGTTCGTTCTTGTGGAGATGTCCGCTATCCTGCCGGCCGGTGTGATGAGGATAAAGTCGGTGATTGTAAAAAATGAACCTTGGAAACAATTATTTTACAGTGTATTTTAGAGTATAATTCATAATTCTGTTGTCATCATGTTGTTGCATCTTGACTCCTCTCTCCTGCTGCCCCCCCCCCGGGGGGGGTCGGTGGGTACGGTACTATCTTGTGGTATCATCAGGTATTATTACATACAGTACAGTACGGGTACTGGTACCCGGGTACCCGTACCCTACTACAAGATGAGGATAGATAGTACCCTGCTGCTACTATTAGGTAGCTGGTACTACAGTGTAGTGTAAACGTACAGTATTCGTACACGCAGTAAGAACACAAACACAAAAACTTCCAAACAAACAACTTCATGTCACATTTTCCGTCCACACAATCTTCTTCTTCTCCAGATCATCCTTTTTTGAATTATTCAGCACTTCAATCAAGTCCATCATCAGAAAATCAAGCAGTAATTATGGCAGGTGGGAGAATTACAGAAGCTACCAAGGATAAAATGGTACTGGCATTTGCAGTCTTTACCATTTTGGGAGGATATCTTGCAGCAACGCAACCTACGGGCGCAGGGTGGAGATTCTTTTCTTGGCATCCGTTTTTAATGACAGTGGGATTTATTGGGATGATGGGGTCTTCAGTGGCTATTAAGAAACTCGGAGGTTATTCCAATACGAAAATGCATGGGATTCTTTCTTCCGGCGGTCTACTGCTTGCATTTGCTGGGCTCTATGTTATATACATGAATAAAGAAAAAATGGGCAAGGATCACATTACAACGACACATGCTCTTGCTGGAATTATAACTCTGGCAGCAGCTGTGTTGCCTGCCGTAGCGGGAGGTGTCTTTCTTCATCCTGACTTTGGTCTGGATAAGACGAATCAAATGTATCGGTGAGTACAGTACTGTACTTGCAACAACCAAGGGTCAATTCAAGAAGAAGGGGTGTAGGGTACTGTCATGTACAGTATGTACATTGCAGTACCCGTACCATCCACATTGCATGTACCGGTACTCTATTTTGTGTGTGTATGCTTAACACACCCATTGATGATGCAATTTTTTTAATTTTTTTTTTTAAATTTCTGCTGCTATTATGTTGTTGTATTTTACAGAATGGCACACAAATGGTTTGCAAGGATTGTCATGGCGAGTGCATGGGTTGTGAGTTTCATGGGTCTTTTACAACTCACTACGGATGTCAAGATATTGGTTGCTTTTGCCTTGCCTCTTGTGGTTTTGGCTCCCATGAGTTTATTCTAGCGAGTAATGAAGAGGTAGGCTTGCTGGTTTGATACTCTCTCTCTCTCTCTCTCTAGAGACTACAGAAGTGACAGTAGAGAAAATGGTTGATGTAATACTAGAATACTCCAAATTGTATTTAAATCTTTTTATGTATATTAAAGAGTATATATTATTATGAAAATATTCCAGAGACATTGAAAGTTTCAACCCTTGGCACTTACACCGTCTTGTTCAGAATAGGAGAACCATTGGTGAGATTCAAATCCTAAGCGCCGTAGGATTTTGACCATGGCCGATTCAAATACGGGAGGACCACAAATCACAACCAAATCTTGCTTTTCGGGTGGGTACATTAAATGCGACATGACGTCGTGAGGCTCGATGAATCCAACTCCATCTGTCCAACCCAAAGGTGGAACGTTGACTTTGTGACTTTGACGTACACTCGAAAATCATCTGGAAAATCATTTTGGACGCAATTTAAAAGTTTCATATAGGCCAGATCATTCTCTTCTTCTGCTGCAAAAATAAGGTTCAAACCATGACTACTATGGGCAGTGGTGGAGGAGCCATGTTGACGTTTCCGAATGTGGTCGGAATAAGCGCGAATGATTTGGATCATGGGAGCAATCCCCGTTCCGCCAGCTAACAAACCAATTCGTTTCACGTCTCTACCACGGAAGGAGATCCTTCCATTGGACAAAAATTTTAGACGGAGCCCTCCCATTGCACACATGTACATAATGCTGCCGGGTCGAATGCTTTTCAGTAGTTTTGTAATGGGTCCTCCTTTGTCGTCAATTCTACAAAGAATGCTTATCACACCCTCATCGTCTGGTCTTGTGATGGGACTAAAGTCTAAAAATACGTGGTTGGTCCACAACATAAACACAACAAAATAAATGGATGAGATATAGCAGCAGGTGAAGTGAGAAAACTACTGTGAAAGGCAGTCTCTGTCAGTGAAGAGTTGGTCACTACTCACATCCTTGTAATGTTTCACCGTCATAATCACCTCTCAAACCTATGAACTGCCCAACATCTAGACCCGAATGTTGTAAAGCTCCATGAAGATTAAATCTCACTTCCAAAGTATTTTTACCATATTTCTCATCAGTATTCTTCACTTCTCTCAAGACCACCGGTACCCAACTGGATTCTGTACTATCAATATTCTGGAAAAGTGACTTATGGAGTTGTTTCACAGTAGCAGCTCTCTCTAAGAAGAACCCAAGTGTAAACGAGGAAACAAATATGAGATCAAGAACAAATCCTAACGAAATAATAAAAAAAACATTAAACAAGAACAATAACTGACCTCCCGCAATCCTTCCAAAGACGCAACACTCCAAAAGGCTGTTACCAGCCAAACGATTATTTCCATGAACACCACCCGTTACTTCACCTGCAGCATATAATCCACGAATGTGACGATGGCTTCCAAAGTGACCAGATAATTTTTCTTGGACTTCACCTGCAGCGTTAATGCTGATTCCACCCATGGTGTAATGAACTGAACAACGAAGTAAAAAATTAGAAAGCCAATGTGTAAGCGGTACAAAAGTGTAAGTGATAGTAGACGAAAAACACAAACACGTACTTGAAGGAGTGACTCGAGCTACAAAAAGGTCTGTTGAATTCTCTGAAAGTTCCGCTGGAAAAATATGTTTTTTAGTGATTGGACAATTCCCTGCTTTTGTGGCATTTGAGTAATCCCGTAATGTCTGTCTAAGAATAGATTCGTCACAACCAATTAACTTGGAGATTTCTGTGATATCGGCGCAAAATTCAAATAAGCCCATTTTTTCTTTGTAGAATCGTAATGCAGGCAATCCGAAAATTTCTTGAGAGACCTTGCTCAAGATGCACCAAGCAAATGGAGGACCTTCATGATTACCATCCTTGTAGCAGCTGCAATGTCTAAGGATGGCCTTAGTCACTACAGACCTCAAATCTAATTCATTGACAAACCTTCTCCCCTCGGAATTCACTAAGATGCCACCTGAACCCCTGATTGCTTCAGGTGCAAGAATCTTCGTTTGATTAGAAGGATCTTTTGGATCAATGAATCCAGTAGGGTGCAATTGGACTTTATCCATATCAAGTAACTGAGCTCCAACCGTTTCTCCAAGTAAAACTCCTTCACCTTGTGCAAATTTGCCATTTGTTGTTGGAACACCTAATAAATCTGGTCGAAAGCGTGCCATCAAACCATTATCTGACCCAAAACCGCCTGTAGCAAGAATCACCGAGTCGCCGTATTCCTCATAACAAGATCCGTTGTGCTCCACTTCCACACCAGTGATAGTTCTTGTTCCATCTACACAAGTGTGATGGAGAAGTCTTCTCACTTTTGATCCGCAACGAATTTCAATCTTGTCGGAATAGTTTTTTTCAATCATAGCTCTCATGGTTGACATAATAAGGTGACCAATTGGCACTGGGCGTCCGTGCTCATCTGGTGGAGCTCTATGTGTTCTTCTAGCTGAATGCCCACCAAGCTGAGATACCACATCTAAAGGTATTTGGAATTTGTTTTGAAGCCAATGTACTGAAGGGGCACTTTGAGTGGAAAGTGTGCGAACAAGGCTGGGGTGGGTTCGACCACCAACACCACTCCTATGCGTATCCCTCTCAAATAATCTTTCGTCATCAGGAATGTTAAGTCTAGCCTGCGTGTTCGTTCCCCAGCCATTGATACCACTTGTGGCCTTCGCAGAGTTACCTCCAGTTTTGAGTTCCTTTTCCAAAATGATGACGTTTGCTTTCGCGTCAGCTGCTTCGATTGCTGCACTTAGACCTGCTAAGCCTGACCCTATCACAATTACCTTTGCTGGATGATGCGTCATAAAACGTTTTTCGCGCAGTTCCTTGGGTTCACACCCTGGAATAGAAAGTCGAATTATCCGAGGTCCTTTCCTTGAATATAAGAGAAAGTCTTTCAAAGGATAACGGAATGACGTTCTGAATGGTTCAAGCATCGCACGTGCTAAGGAAGGCACTTCTAACGATATTGCTGCCTAAAAACAAAAACTGTAAGAATGACAGTTTTCTTCGTTTGATTCAAATATATCAATTCATATCTTCAAAACTAGAACTCACCGTACTAAAGGCATCGGCGTACATACAAGGCCCTTGGCAAACAACCACTGCCTGCGCCAGTGTTGTCTCGTTAATTTCGAGAAGCCTGCCCAACTTGGGATTAATGATGTGACTGTAAAATTTTCCATCTTTGCTTACAACCTTTTCACAATCACCACTTGTTGCAACTGAATCGCCATCGTTCAATTCTATAATTGCGATGTATTCTCGATCGCTGCTGTCACATTGCGTATTCGTTGTGTCATCGAATAGCGTAAAAACAGGCCCTATTTGTCCCCTCCTTTGAGATTCTGCAACTCTTCTCTTCATTTCACACAAACTCCGTGGCTTCAAAACAGCTACGTTCCAAGGTCTTCCACTAGGGTGCATTCCCACAACTTTCACGTCTCCACCCCATTCAACATAGCAAGGTGAAGGCAATCTCTTTGCTATCTCATCTATGGCAAAACCCTTTGCAATGCCGCTAAGATCTAGGCAGGCCTCATCGTGCTTTTTTGAAATAAACTTTTTGTCCTTGACAGAGAATGCAGCTGACCATTGACTAAGTTCGAGAAGGCGCTTTACATTTTTTGATATTTTTACATCCTTGGGATCTGAGCTATAACCTCGTAGCAACAACTCTTTCCACGCCTCGATAATTACTCTCTGCTTTCGTAAAGTCTCGATGTCGCTCACTGGAGGGACGGCATTGCTGTCCCCAGTTTCACTTGATGTCTCCGAATAAACGGCTGAAGGGTAGGAAGCCTTCAATTTATAATGTGCCAAAATCGGAGCTATAGATGGATCAAAAGCTCCCCGTGTGAGCTTCACAATTTCTTTCGATGCCACTACGACTTCCTTGAGCATGGGGGACATCTCATGATTTTGGCCTTTCTTCAACATGTTTACTTTGTTCACTTCACTACTAGGGTTCCAATTGCTAAGTGTCGACTCAACTTCATCAAAGACATGCAGCACGATTTCTCTTATGTCTGTTTCCTTTAAGTTCGTTGAAGTTGCTACCTTTACTGTGAATGGCATTGCGCATCTGATTCCTGACACGACCCTGAATAGATTCGAATCCTCTTCATCATTGCATGTTAGAGATGCTGCTGCTGATGCAGAAGGGAAATGATAGTTAACGGACCCGATAATTCTACTTGTTCTTGTTTCCCCATCTGGAATGTTTCCTTTATTGATCATGATGAGATCTTATTAAAAAATTAAGATTCGTAGTGGCAAAATAATTATTTTGTTAGAGAGAAAGCTGTAAGCTCATTGAATCATTGCACAACACTTTACCAGTGTGTACTGTACCTTTCTCGATGATTTCTCGTCTTTATATAGTGAGTGTATGGGTACTGTACGTTAGGAAGATTGACAGCAGAGTTCTCATTTCTCATTTTCCTAACCCCCCCCCCTCTGACGTAACTCACTAAGATGATTAATATCTTTTAACGATGAAATTATATAATTATAAAATTAAAAGTATAAAAAGAAAAATGATGAAAAGAGAGAAGGACACATCCGAACCCGTTAAGTATATTCGAGGCATAAATGATGACATTCCAGCTAAAATGTCATTAATCTTGTTTATTATTTCACTCTTCCTTCTGATGATTTTTGTTATTCGAAAATCATTCTATTCTGAAAAATGGTTTAATTCTTCTGATATTGATGCGTTGAGTAGTGTTATTTTCTTTCATGATTGTCACAGTTCCATTATTATGTGTTTGTAGTATTTGATTTTTGATATGGTCCGTGGAATCTTGGTTGTAATTTTGCTGGATTTTCTGCTTGAATGAAAATTGATAGACCAATTGTATATTGATAGTTGGTTCTTTTTTTATTTTCTCTTTCTGTATTAATATTTGTTTGATGTTGACGTTTTTGTTTTATTTCTTGAAAATTAACAATTGTTGGTGTGTTGAATATCATGTCTCGTCCGAATGCAATGTTAGCAGGTGTCGTTTGTAGTGTTTGGTGTGTCGAAGCTCTTAAAGCAAACATGCATGAAGCTAATATGTTGTCTATTATTTCTGAAATTTGTAGTCTTGTTGTAATGTTTGGTCTCTCGTTGATGGATGTTCGAATCATGTTTTCAATGGTTAAATGCATTCGTTCACAGATTGCATTGGCTGTAGGATTTTTTATGGTTGTTGGTTTATCCGAGATATTATTTCGTTGTAGCATGGCTTGAAATTCTGGTCCAGTAAATTCTCCTCCGTTATCATGTAAACAAGATAAAGGAGATGGATATCTTGCGAGCCATATGTTTTCAAACTTTTGCGCTGCATGAGCGGCATCTCTTGATTCTAATTTTGCTAGTTCTGTTAAATTGGTGGCGATATCAATCATTGTGATGGCGCTGAAACTTCCCATATTTTGTTGTCCAATATAAACATCCCATGGTCCTATTAAATCGACTGCTATTGTTTCCCAAGGATTTTCTGTTATTTGTTTAGTTGGTAGTTGTCCGTATTTCTTACTTGGTGATTTATAACGTTGACAAAATTCACAATTTTGAGTAATGATATTTATCATGTGATGAAGTCTTGGGTGATCGAAATGTTGTCTAATTGTGTTGAATAATTTGTTTTGACCTGCATCCATTAAGGTTAAATGATACCAGATGATTATGGGAGTAAGATATTGTTCTGGGATGGCGATTCTTTCTTGTCCGGAATTATTTATATGAACAATAATATTAGTATTTTTGATTGTTTTCATTTTGAATCTATTTGGATTATTTCGAAGGGCTTGAAGCAATGATTTATCATTCTGTTGATTTTGTGCGATAGTATCGTAACTCAATGGATATTGTAATTCTTGAATTGGGGGGCTATTAACGAAGCATTCAGTGTTATCAATAGGAATTTGATGTATTGATTTGTTTTCTTCTTCAAAAGGTAATCGAGATAATGCATCCGCTATGGTATTAGTGCGACCTGGTATATGATGAAAATATGGATGATATTCTTCAATATACAATCGTTGACGAAGAACACGTTGAGTTGTGAATTTGTGATAAGTCAAATTGAGATGATCTGTGAAGATATGAATTTCTGCACCCAATAACATCGATCGAAAAGTTTTGAGGGTTTCGACAATGGAGAGAATCTCTTTTTCTTCTACGGTGTAATTCATTTGAGCTTTATTCAACTTTCTTGAAAAATAAGCAACTGGTTTATTGTGTTGCTTAATGACTGAACCCAATTGGTAATCGCTTGCATCGGTGTATATTTCGAAAGGTAGATTGTGATCAGGATATGATAATAAAACATCTTGGGCAATGATGGTTTTAATTTTGTCAAAAGCCTTCTGACATATATCATTCCATATGAATTTATGTCCAGTCAATGACGTCAATGGTGTCATAATGTGTGAACGATGCGGCCACATTTCTTTATAATAATTTATTAAACCAATGAAGGAACGTAGTTGATGCATGGTAGTAGGTGGTTTTAATTCCGTGATGGCTCTAATCTTTTTCTTCCATGGTTTTAATCCTATTGGCGTTAACCAGTATCCTAACCAATCGGTTTCTTGTACCGCCCATTCACATTTTAATGGATTTATGGAAAAACCATTATCTTGTAACCTTGTAAGTACTGTTTGAATTGTACGCACATGTGATTCCCAATCGTTACTAAAAATGCCTATATCATCAAGATAAATTTCAACATCTTCAATACCTTGCAATACTGATTCCATTATTTCTTGCGCAATGTCCGTCGAAAGGCAAATGCCCATAGGTAACCTCTTGTATTTATATTTCCCAAAAGGAGTGATTATGACACAAAGATTTGAACTTTCTTCATCGAGCTCGAATGCGTAATATTGCATACTTAGATCCAATTTTGTGAAGCATTTATATCCATTGCGACGACGTAATATGTCTTGAATTCCTTGGAAGTGGATAAATTTTTCTTTTTAATGCTTTATTAAGCATACGGAAATCCGATACCCAGGGTACTCTTCCATCTTTCTTTGGTATTATAAAGGTTCCTGCTGCCCATTCCGTTCCACTGCACCTTTCTAAAACTTTTATTTCACATAATCTTTGCAATTCGTCCTTAAATACTTGTTGATGAATATGTGGCACAGTATACGGTTTAGCATGAAATGGAGAAACATCTTTTCGTATATCTAAATGAATTCGCCGATGAGGATATTTGCTCAATTTTCCATTAAATAGTATCGTATGCATTTTGAAAACATTTAATAACTGTTGTTGTTGTATTTGATTCAAATGCGTTTGTGACTTTATTATTTCTTCAATATTTGCTACTTCATATTTAGAATGTTTAATTTTCATAGGCTGATGATGATTCATATAATTTTCATTAAACAAATCTTGTTGGTCGTTGCTATCTAATAGTAAAAGATACCAGTTGATTTTTTGATTCCAAAATTGATTAGGTTTCATCGTCACTTGATTATCCAACCAAGAAATAGTCGCTGTTTCAAACGACATGCTTATTTTGTTATTCTTCATAAAATCTCTTCCAATTATCATATCATAATGACAATATTTCGAATCGACAACATAAACTTGAGCCTTTTCGATTTCGTTTGAATAAGAAAATTCTGGTAGAATAATATTTTCTATTTCAAGGTAATTTTTGACTTCTTGTTGACCCATTATGGTATTAGAATGTATCGGTGATGATAGTACTTTGGTAATTACACTCGATGGTAATTTCTCACGTTTAATTATCGTATTCGACGATCCCGAATCGAACAAACACGTTAACAATCGTCGATTGTGAGTCTTTTGAATAATGAATGGCATTATTAATGTGGTTGGTACTAAGTCTTCATTTTCATTAATACCATCGTGATGATAAAGATCTGTTTCTTTTAAATCTTTTTCAATTAATTGTACTTCATCATCAATGCATTCAATTAAATTACTAAATTTAAGTTTCATTTTGACGTTTCTTTTGTAATGATGTCGTATTGTTTATTATTTCTTTGATCTTTAAAATTCGCGAGTACATAACTACATATGTACTGAAAGTTCTCATATGCAAGTTCTCATTATATTTTTATATTTTTCACGTATGTATCGATGTCTTCTCATATACAATATGTAGTAGGTCTTTCCAACAATGCTCTCTTTCAAGCATTGCCCACCTTATATTCCTGATACCTTTGTATCTATCTTCCTCGGGATGGATCATACGCATATCTCGTCCTATCCCATGCTTCTCTGTTATTATTTAATGTTTCCCAATGATTAATTTCAACTATTCTATTTTCTCCTGTTTCTGTATTTTCTCTATTTTCATCATTGGTTTGATCGTTCATAATGTTCCAATCATTATTTTTGTTCCAGTAATTCTGATAATTATTTCCTTGATTGTTGTTATTGTTATTATATCTTCCTCCTGTCATATTTCTTCCTGTTGTTCTATTATTTCTTCTTCCTCCATTGCGTCCATTTTGATTATTGTTATAATTTGATGTTCCTCCTCTATAAAAATTGTTGCGTGGGTAATTTTTCTATTGTTCCAATACGAAAATCGTCCACCGCGTCCTCCGCGATTATATGAAAAACGTCCAACGCTCCTATTATTTGATCTTCCAAATCGTCCAAATCCTCTTCCATATCTACTCGTTCCTCTCCTTCTTGAATTGTTCCCAATCAATTGTTGTTCTGAATCGTAGACTCCTTTGACTTCGCTAAAATAAGTTGTAAACTTGTCCGTCGTCATGTCAGCTATGGTATGCCCTGAAAGTTTAAAATTTTGTTGCCATTGATTAGGCATCATAGAAAGCAACAGTTCATTGAGTTTAGTCTTGGTAACCACAGCATCTGTCCCAGCCGATTGATTAGCCAACGAAACTAATGTCGTAATCCTCCTCACATGTTCTTCAACAGTAGCTTTACGAGGTTTCTTACATTCGTTCGTTTGAATGTATTGCAAAATATGATTCCTAGCCAACGTCCCTCCTCCAAAAGACATTTTTAACATATTAATAGATTCTTGAAAAGTTTCCAAGGTCCAATCATCTTCAGTCGGAAAAGTTTTCAACACTTCATCTATCCAATATGTATATGCTTGACCTTGCAGGACTTTAGGAAATCCTTCGAACATTTCAATACCTACAGTCCATTGTAGTGTTTTACAAGCTTCCTTGAATCTATCGACAATATAAACTAAACCTTCTAAACCTTGTTGACCAGTAAAAAGAGGAACTTCAATTTTTCACCTTGGACCCATCATTGAACAGTTGCTCGAGCTTAACTTTCTCTAATTCACTTGTCTTGAATGTAGATTTATATTTCACTGGTGTTTCAACCATATTAAAGAGTTGTAGATGTGTATACACAATGACGTAACTCACTAAGATGATTAATATCTTTTAACGATGAAATTATATAATTATAAAATTAAAAGTATATAAAGAAAAATGATGAAAAGAGAGAAGGACACATCCGAACCCGTTAAGTATATTCGAGGCATAAATGATGACATTCCAGCTAAAATGTCATTAATCTTGTTTATTATTTCACCGGAAGCATAGCACATCCTTCATTGCGGATAAAAAAATAATGAATGATAAACACTCAACACCAATTATGACGACATGAATTATTTTGATAAATTTTTTAAATTTGAATATAATGAACACCAATGGATGGCGATATGAACGTTGAATAAAATTTTAATTTATTTTGGATTCTTGATTGATTTTTCATGTATGATCCATATTCCATTTTTTTTATTGCTTGTTTGTTTGTTTGTTTGTTTGTTTCAATTCACACGCTTTACTTTCTTTCTATACACAATCCCCACTTCTCAGTTCCCTTAAAACATCTAGATAACCTGGAGTATCTGGAGAAATTTCTCCTTTTCTTAGTAAGTAATCAATAACACACAAGTAGCAGTTTGGTTTCATTGGGTCATTGAAGTCTTTGGCCAACGATGCAAACTGCTGTTCAACGCTCCATTGAAAGAACTCTTCCACTTCTCCATCCACAATAGTAGGTTCAAAATCAGGAGGCAGATACAAATCAAAGTTAAACAAAACTGCCCGTGTGACAACATCCAACTCATGGGCTGTATGTTGCACATACTCGTAACTTACTGCACCAGCAGCTTTAAGCCCTTTCATGGCTATTTCATTTGATATACCTGCTTCCTCTTCACATTCCTTCAAAACATTTTCCATGAGGCTAAGTCCTGCCGGCTGACCTCCAGCAACTATTTGATCTGTCATTCCTGGATAAAGAGACTTATTTGCAGACCTTCTCGCTATCCACATTTTTTCTTCTCCGTCCTTCGATGTCACCAACCCATTTATGTGAACACCGTATTGAATCATACCTAAAAAGGGGGCTGCAGCTCTTTCCACAAAAAGTAATGGGTCGTTGTAGAAACCAACACTAAGAGGATAAAGTTCATCACGCCAGCCAGTAACAATTCCCTTTTCCTTTAACTTTTTCATGACGGACATAACTGAATCAGTACGTTGTTGCACTGTTGTTCCTGCGGATTTTGTCAAGGTGAGGATGGAGGTATCACCCGTTTGGTCAATCCTAAAAACTGGCAATGAAGGTGATGAATTGCATAGCAGATCAGCCACAGGTCGTGTAACTTTTCCTACCATTTGACCATCGACGACAAAATCCATTATTGTTCTTTTCATATGAGGGGGGAGTTTGTTGCATTCTCTAACGCGGTATAACATATCCTCCACGCGTTTTCGATCCGTCTCCTTAAACCTAGCATAGTCTTTTCCACTTGTTTCGTAACCCAGTGAGTTTGCCATCGTGTCCAACGCAACAGATCTCGAGAACAATGAATTATTGCGTACGCTTGACTGTGATGCACCAAGATTTGAATTGAATCGTGTCACTTCATTTCTCGATCCAAAGGCATGTACACTACATCTTTGCTGACGAATTGAACCTGAAATTAAACAAATATTCACAAGACGTAGTTTCATCTTCAAAGAGGGTGATTAGCAGGTAAACCGACAGTAAATTTTACAGGGTAGGATGGTGTTGCAATAAAATATAAAAAATAATTGGTGCAACAAAAATAAAAAAAAATAAAAACTGATCAGTGATGAGCAAAAATGTCGATGTTTCTAAACCGTTAAGGTACAAGTTTTCTTCCAGGGAAAAAGCCGTTGGGTCTGAAGTCTGTGCCAGTATGGTTCTCATGTAGGTACACTGTACGAACGGAGTTGTTGCCCGTGGTCAAATCATTTTGAAAAACAAAAAATAAAACAACTGCCCCGCATCGAATTACTTCTTCCAAAGATTGGAGTTAAACAAACCCATAGTCGACAACCTTGGTTCCGTCCATCCATCGGTGTATTGAACAATCGAACGCTATAACTATTGCATTATTCAATTGAAAAAAATTGTCATCAGGTATTGAATTGATTGTTAATAATTCCTTGGGTCCCAACGTATTGAACCAAACAACAACTTTCGCAAAAAGTCCGTTATTATTCACTTTCAAAATGGTTTGTAACAATGATATGATCAAGAATGTGATATCCAATATCGAGGATTCTCGTTATCGCAATATATCTGAATTGGAGTCTGAATTTCAGGACGGAAGCAGGAAAATTAGTGAAATCGTTGAGGTAAGAATACTCGACTCGCTATCTTGAGAACAATCACATCGGCCAACCGATCCGCCGACTACTGTTCGCTCTTGTTCTTAATTTTAAGTCATATTTTAGAAACATGGATGCTCACAAACAAATATATTTCTTGTTTTCGGTGTTCATGGACAGTCTTGGAAACTTAGAATTATCAATGCAGGCTCTCTTCACGACATCGTGAATAATATGGAAAATAATCACGAGAAAGAAAATAGTCATCCGAATGTTACAAGAATCGTAGCGGAAGTTCACGAAGGAAAAGTAGAAAAGGCGGAAAATTATCAACGCATAAGTGATCGGTCAAGTCTCGATGTACCTTCTATGAAAGTTTCGGAATTAAGGGAGCATCTACGCTTGAGAAACCTTGATGACAAGGGATTGAAAAAAGATTTACAACAAAGACTACAGGAGTATATTGAAGAGAAGAAAATGTTGACATCCAAAAGTATAACAACAGACACAATGATGATTCCTGTCACAGCAGTAGACGTAGAGTTTGGTGCACCATGTAGTAATGAGGAGGTGGAAAGCAAAGTCGAAAGATTGTCACACGATATGGATCACAGTATGCCTGAAACAAAAAGTGAGAATAAAACAACCGACCATTTAGGAACAGCAACTGAGGGCGCGGCTAAAATGGCCCAAGATAAACCTTGTGAGGATATCCGAAACGAAGATATTTCCATGGAGAGCGTCTTGGAGACGGCTAATACTTCTACAGAAGCAAAGCAGAAAACTTCATCGCTGTCTATGGATGCACATATGGAAATCGAACACAATTCTTCTGAAGCTAAAGAAATGGACCCTGCAATATGCGAGTCACTTCCTTCGAAATCTCCCAAGAAGCAAAACTTGGGGAAGAAAATCATGAATCTATTTTCACCGAACAAGTTGAAATCTTCATCCTCCAAGGAAGAAAGTATTGAACCAGTAAGTGACTTGAAAAATGAAGGTGATGATTCAGGTCCCCACAGTTATGAGAAGAAAAGTAGTCACCCATCAAATGACCTGCTTCAACCTGTACAAAACTCTGCAGGCCAAAGCGTCCCAATGATGACCAATGGCACTGCCTCACAAACAAGTGTTCCACGAGAGACGGGAGAACCTACTTTATCTAACAACGAATCTTTGATCCCCAACACCTTGAACCATGATATGAAAGAGCAGGAATATTCCCTGACAACACCAGCTGTTCCAATCAAGGTATGTGGTAAAACTTTGTCATCCACAGCGCAAGCAAAGAAAAAAGAAATAGATGAAGCAAGGAAAGCCCGCCTCGAAAAGATCAGGAACAAGGTAAGTCGCCAAGTGCTGCTATAGATTAAACTTAGATTGCATTTTCTAACGTGCCATGAAATTGAATTTTCGACGCTTAGGTTAAAAAGAATCATGAATCTACAAAAGGTAATGAACCTGAGTGCTCTGTCAAACAGAGCACATGCTCAAATAGCAGTCACGATTCAGCGGAGGAAAGGAAAAAAGCTATTGCTGCCAAAATGAGAGAAAAGTATACTCAGAGTAAACAAATAGTCGGCCATGCGACATCCTCTCAAAAATCCGTCACACAAGCGAATATGTATGAGGAAGCGAAGCCGACAGGCGTCATGTCTCCCATGGATACTTATGAAATGTCAGACCGCGACGAAAGCGACAGTGGTGCTGAAAGCGATGATCATGAAAACTCTTCACAAAAGAAAATCCCCAAGTGGGCTCAAAAGCAAAATTTGATTCCGGCGTTGGAACGACAATTTCTTGATGGACCTCACAAACTGGATCCGGACACAATTTTCCACGAAGTATCAACTTGTGACCTGGAAGCAATTTTTGGTCGAAAGAAAGAGCGATATCTGAAACGCAAGAGCACAGGCGATTGGAGGAAGGATCGTGTTACTGCTTCTGAAAAGCTTGTGTACAAACGGAAAATGGGGTTTAAATGAATGAGAACTACTGTACGTGGCTTGTGACTAGTGTGATGAATTCATTTTTTGTGGAGGCATATGATCTGGCATCATTGTGACGGCTTGCATAACTTTAACAAATTAGGTACGGTAGTTGAATATTTTAGTTTGTCTCCAACATACATCAAAAGCAAAGATTCGTTTTGTCTACTCCTTGTTTCTACTACCTCCTAGTGTATTACCTACCTTGGAGTCTTCTTTCGACTTTTAGATTGTGCAACTGTATCTTGTATCTCTTTCTTGTCTCTTCAGTTCAGTGGCACGACTATTGTCGTCATAACGAATACTTTCCCGCGTCACATTTCTATCTCCCTATAAAAAACGTTCGTCGTTATTATTTCTAATGTGTGCTCTCTGACCATTATTTGGTATCTAGAGCGATTTATTCTCTAGAGAGAGAGAGATAAATTCATAACAGATGCTTCTTGTCTAAATAAAGATCTGGCCGGTCTTATCACATCTTTTATAATATATTATTATATCCTACCAGTCCTCTCTGCCATTGAGGCTTGAGGCTGATGATGGCTGACCACTAAACTCCTCGTTGAAATATACGGTACCAGTCTAATCTAAATCCTCTCATTCCGACCCCAAAAGTAGTCTTATGAAACTACTCATATGTTAAATTAAGACTTATTAAAAGATATTATTAGGTAGTTGTGTTCACAGCACTTATA